>OU383776.1:32806952-33026273 GCA_910950805.1 Acrocephalus scirpaceus scirpaceus
TTTGTAAAAGATCCTTCCTTTCTCTTTTTATATGCTGTTTGTTGTCTGTTTACTGTGCAGATGTTAGTTAAAAAAAAAAAAAAAACAAAAACAAAACCAAACTTCCTGCAGTCAGAAGAAAATAATTCACTCATTTTTCAGATTGCAGCAATTGTGAAACAGGGTAGCTATACAGGGCCAGCAGCCAAAATCCTCTCTGAGAGGATGAGAGGCCACATGCGCCAGTGAGCCTTGTAAATCTTTTTTAAACTCAGTCTCAGTCCTGGATTTATTTGTTTTTCTAAACAGACTGATCTGGCTCCCTTCAAGCCCTGCAAAATGATCTGTCACTGTCTACCCAGATAACCTGAGGCAGCCAATAATGAAGTCGGCTCACCAGGTTTTGCAAATGGGCCTGGTATCTCAGATCATGTAAGACCTTTTCACTTAGGTTTCCACCTCAGGGTCCTCTCTGCCTCTCTGTCTTTCCCTGGTGTACATACATGTGTGCAGTTGAAGTTGCCTCTTGGGAAGATTCTGGGACAGTTCGATGATTTGGTTCAGAAAAACTGAATGTTTCCAAATTAAAGAAGCTCCTTATTTTAGTTTGTTCTTATATTGAAGTTGGTATTCTTTTAATGGGCTTGGAGGCTGATCTGTAACGATCACAGCTGTTAAATACTTTCAGCCTTGACTCAGAGAGTAATAAAAACTTGGGACTTAGTTAAATGCAGGTCTTGACCTAACTCTAAAATAGAGGATTGTTTTTGTATTGGAGTAAATATTAGATTATTTGGGATTAGGTGTAGATAACACCAAAGCTGTGAAGAAATTATTTATATTAGGCATGTCATAATCACAGAATCAGAGAATCAGACAAGCTGGAAGGGACCACAGTGGGTCACTTAGTCCAACTTCCCTCCTCAAGCAAGGTAATCCACGAGCACAAGGCACAAGATTTTGTCCAGATGGTTCTTGAATATCTCCAGTTAGGGAGATTTAACAAAGCCTCTAGCCAATCTCTGCCAGTGTTTAGTTGCTTGTCCAGTAAAGTACTTCATTGTAGTAAACATGAAAGAAAAGGTATGACAGAAAGTAGAATTTTACTTTCCCAACCTATATCTTCCCAAGACTGCCAGAGAATATATACGTTTTTCCCTTCCAGTTTCTATCTAAGTTGAATGTAATTATTTTTCACTGTATTTCTCTTTGTTACACTGCAATATTTAAAAAAAAAATTAGTTTACGCATTTCCATTTGCAGAATAAGGATATTACACTGATCACTCTGGTTTTAAATTCAGGCCATACAATTCCCCTGCTCTTTACGAAGCCCATAATGTCATATGGCAATATGCACTTCCCAGCCAAGAGCCAGTGTAGCAGCATTTTCTGCAAGCTTCACCAAACCTGAGGTGATGAATCAAGCTGACCACCTATTACTTCAGATGGAGATGTTGAATAACACAGCAACTTACCTAGTGATCTCAACTCAGAAATGAGGCCTTATCATATATTTTTGTTACCCATATTCTTAAGGTTTCACAGTTTTGTCTTGATTTCCTGACAGCACTCACTGCCTAGAAGTCACCAACAGCTGACTTCTGATTGGCTTTCTGTTGGCTTTTCCTATCAAACAAAATAAGTGCAGAGAATTGTTGACCTGCAGCTGAACCCCAAGCTAGAGACATAGCCTATATGTTTCAGATGCCTTCATCCTCCTCTGGAGAAAAAATGGTGTGAATTTGCTCTGGAACAAGATATGTGCTTGGTTTTCTAACAAAAGTGTTATGATTGAAAGGTTTTAAATGAATTTGAGATCCAATATAGACTTTCTCTATGGTTTGACAGTATTACTTTGACCTTAATTTTCATTGACTGCATAACTAAATTTCTTCAGAATCAGATCCATGGTAAGTGTTCATTTGGTAGGTTGTGTTGAGTGTTTCTGTTGTTACTTAAAGAAGATTTCCACTCACAGAGTGAACTGAAAACTTTCACTTATGGTTAAATTCCACACAAATTTAAGTATGGACTATGAAGTCCCAACCTGAAAGGGGCAGGAGCAGGGGCAGGGCAGGGCGGGGCAGGGCAGGGCAGGGCAGGGCAGGGGCAGGGCAGGGCAGGGCAGGAAAGGGCAGGGAATGGAGGGGAAGGGAAGAGAAGGGAAGGGAAGTGATGCAGATGTGCAAATGCTCATGGTAAAAAAGGAACAACAAAAATCAGAGAGTTTGCAAAATCTTATAAAGTTTTTATTAGTAAATTATACACACAGCATGGACATTGGTACATTAGTCCCTTCTCTTATGGTAGAAAAACATGTCAGAGGATTTTGTATAAGGTGTAGGGTAAAAGAGGAGAAAGAGAGAGAGAGATTAAATAGAGGGAGAGAGACAGGAAGAAAGATCACCAGTCCTGGCTCCAGCATTGATCCAGTTGATGGAGTGTTCAGGGTTCTCAGAGAAGCACCTTTTTATATTTAAGTTTCCCCACCCCAAAGCTGAGTTTCGCACTTATGCTAATAAGCATTAGTCATCATGTACAATTCATTCTTCTAAACCTTTCTGGAAATAGGTCCAAGGGTTTCAGGGGACCTTAATGGTCTTGATGCCCCCACTACTGGGTCAATGTCATTTCTGCACATTCACTATATTGTGTTGTGTCTCCAGGAACTGGAACAAGGAGGTTTGTCCTAGGACAGTGTTGCTCTACCTCTGTATGGCCCCCTTTTTCTGTCAAATCATGTTCTTTCTCATGGCATGTTTTTACCAGCAGTCCTTGGTTGGCTCCATGACTATCTAGCTGTCAGTGTTTGAGACATACACATTAGCCTGTTGTGTGCTTGTAGAAGGTGGCTTTCAGATTTCAGACTATGGGTAGAGGAGCATAAGATCACAAGATTAGAGATCTAGATCTTTTGAGAGTCAATGGCATCTCAAATACAACAACTCCACCATAAATTATTATGTAATGTATCTGACATTAAATATACAAAAATAATTATATTTTCTGAAGAGAAATCACAAGCTAGAGATTTAGTCACAAGTTCTTAATAATTTCATTCAAAATCATGCACCCATTTCTCCTTAATAATTTTGAAAATCCCAATCACTAAATGCAAGCACATTCAGAACAATAAGGCTTCAATTGTTTAGCCTATCACATAGAATACAGACAAACAAGGCAGAAGAGAAAAAGAGAAATTAAAGAAGTCACCCTATGGGGAGTAAAAAACCTGAGAAAGTCAGTTTCTACAATACAGTGAAAAGAAAAAAAAGTTAGTGCAAATATCAACTGCTTTAATAAGTTTGACAATTTTGTAGTAAAAGTTTCACAGGGCTGCTCATTAAACATGAAATTAAAATTCTGATAAGTTGAATAACTATAATCAATCAAGACTCTAGTCTTGTTCCTGTGATCTATCCTGTTTCCCATGCTTTTGTGGAAACACATCATGGTAGAAAAAAATCATGATGGAATTCAGTAATTCACCACCATAAGTTAGAAAAAATAGTCACATGTTAGCAACGTGAAAACTATCATGCATCAAAACCCAAGTAGGTTCATTTTACACTTGGTATGAGTTACTAGAAATCTGCCAAATATTCTCTTGACGTACATATACATGAATGAAGTAAATCATTACCAAATTTCTGATCTGAATTATAGCATACTCAATAGAACCAAAAAATATATGTGTGAATTAAGGAAAATAAATTCTGCAAAGATATATCTCCTTCTTTTAAATTCACTGGCTGTGGTGTAAAAACAGGAGGATTTCCACCTTTAGAGAAGTAGAAGCACTGCAGCTTCCATTTGACAGTACCTATTCCCTTTCTGAAGACTTTTAAAAAACCATAACAAAAAAAAATCATACAGTGAAGAAAAGAATTTGCAGCATTTCTTTTCCATTAATACTTTATTTTTCCCTTTTCCAGGATATGTATTCAAGTTGCTGGTACTTCATGGCAATTATCATACATTACATGAAAGACTATTCATTAGAAATTAGCAATAGTCTTTGACAGAATATAAAACCAACACCTAATAGCCTTATTTTCAGGTAAAACTTTCTAACATAAGGCTTTGTGATGACACTATAAGTCTTAAGGATGACTGGCAGACCCTAAAAGATCAATACTACTTAGATATGATGATGATTAGTGTCAGCAGAAAAGAAAGTTATTAGGACTTTATGAAGGGAACAGAGAAGCAGAGCCAGATTTCAGGCCACACATATTTGAAGAAATGCACTGGCTTTTCTGGTTAACTGCTTGGCAGCTCTAGCATTATCTATTCATCACAGATCATTTCAGCAAAAACTTATAAATTTTGTATCAGTCTAACTTGGACAATGCCTTATGGCCATCTGTTCACATGACAGCATAATCCCCAGTTCACACTAACTGTACACTTCCTTCACAGGAAAGTCCTGGAATGAGAGGAAAGAGAACAAACTCAGTATTTGTGTCTACAATTTACCTGGAAAAGTGTATGATGGGAACATGAAATAAAGAGTTTTCCTGGGAACAATTAATATAGGCTAGCAGAAACTGCATTAAACTTTTCTTCTTTTTACAGTGCCCTGGACATAGGGCCACATACATGCATGCACATGTATTCCAAAGCTTTTTATCATTTACCCAGGTAAAGTGGAAGAGATGGGTAGATCATGCTTCCTATTCAGCCAGAATAAAAAGCTTACCAAATTGTTTGCCATTAGCATTCTACTCTGTATTCACCTCTTTCAGCTACACAATTCACTAAATCATGCATGCAATAAACCTAGGTCCTCTAATCACCGATATCAGTGTGCAAACTTTAACCATTTACATGCCTCAAATTTTCAGAAGTTCTCTCATACTTCTATTTTAGCATCCAGTTTTGAAGAGAGGACAGAAAATGGTGTAGACATTTTATAAACAGAATTTTAAAATCTGTCACAGAGCTGCTGTCCTGCTTTTCACAACTCATCAGGTTTCCATATCTTCTCCTCACTACTGTTACATTCCTTACAAATAAGAACTCTGTTTTAGAAAATCAAGCACATATTCTTGTTCCTGTACTGAATAACCATCATAATCCTCACTTAATGCATCATATCCACTGTGGTTATAACCTCACTAATGACATCACTTCTCTTTTGCAACTTTCATGAAGCACTCAGCACACTTAGAAATAACATATTCTCTATTACAATTAATTTCCCCCAAACAGAAATGACTCCTCTTAATAATATGGTCATGATAGTGCAGAGACTTAGGCATAAGGAAACAACCAATCAGACACAAAAGCTTGTTCAAAAAGCTCTTTGATTCCACTGACCAAAATTCTTGAGCAGGAGCCTATTGGCTTCTGCTCATGGGTCACACTGGGGAGTGAAGGTAGAATGACCTGCTTCCACTGAATCAAAAAACTTAAATCCCTTGGAAACTTCAACAATTGCATTATGTAGATTTCAGTTTTACATCCAGGACTTCTTAAAGAACAATATCAGACACACTGAGATTTTGGACCTAAAACCTATTCCCTGAAAGCACTTAGCAAATAAATGTTCAGGGAAATAAATTGCCACAGTGGTGGGAAAATTAGCTACAGGAAACAGAGAACGGGAAAAACAAGAGAGACAGAGAATGAAGGAGAGGTTTCTGTTATATGTTAGTGCATGAATTCAAACCGAAGAAAATGCCTTTGCCACCACACACACTTCCTTTGCCTCCAAAAAATGGTTGTTCGGTTCTGCCACCACATGGAAAGACAGAAATAGACAGTTTATGTTAAGCCATTGGCGCTCAAGGACTGCATTCCATGTGCAAGTGGCCACACAAGGAGAAAAACCACAGTGTTATGCAAAAACAGAGCTAAAGAAAATACAAACAAAACCAAGGGAATAAAAATAGGAAATCAAAATCGTACCTGAATTGAAATGAGAGTGATCTCCACCGGGACAAATAAACTTAGTCTTCCCTTCTCACCACGTCTTGCAAAAACAAACTACAGAATGGAGAAAAAAGCCAGAGTAAAACCTTCCACCTGTCCAGAAGCAACAAACCATTCCAGGCAGAACTTTCAAGAGAGCCAAAATGAGTCACAATTCAAATCAATGTCTGATATTTTCGTTATCTAATCCTAAAGCTACACAAATCACACCCAGAAGTGGTAAAAGCCAATTGACTTAATCTTTCAAGTCATAATTTTTGCCCCCCTATCTTCAAATCTATGATATCCTGGCAAGAAACTGCAACCTAGCTCAGAATTACTGAATCAAACTACACGGTGGCAATGGAGAAAAATCAGCAGCTACAGTTAAACTTCAATTTAGGTTTTCAGTGAGCTACACTAACATCTGTACCACCCACAAAAACTAGCAGTATCTGTGTCAAGGGGTGGGGAAAATACATGTTTAGTAAAAATCAATAACACAGCCACTACATGAACTGCCATAAAAAGGACAGTTACTCACTTTTTGTCACAACAAAAGGGGTTCAGAAATAAAGGAACCATTTCAAGTTATGAGAATATTTATAACTTATGAAAAATCATAAAAATATTTATAACATATTGAAGGAAATGTTGTAGGACTTCAGAATTTTCCATGAGCTGTATCACAGGTAATATTTTATCTGATCATTTCTACCAGCAGAATTTTATTATTGCCATGTTTTCAGAAATCACTAAGATTTTATTAAGACAAACACACATAATAAATAAATGTTTGAATTGCAAATCTGAATGACAAAATTTTTAGAAGTATTAAATATACCAGCAAAAAACCAAAAACTCAAGGCAAGTAGTTCACTAAAATAATATTACTAATTGCAAAAGTGACTTCACAAACTAGCATGGTCAATGAAAACTGAAACATGCCTAGTTTCTGTCTTTCATTGCACCTTTTTTGCAGCTTCTACACAAATATATATTTCTTCATGCAGAAAGAGAAACTATTAAAAGCAGCAAGTACCACATTACATCTTTGTTAATGCACTCAATCTTAGACTTAGTCCAAGT
Source organism: Acrocephalus scirpaceus scirpaceus (assembly GCA_910950805.1). Taxonomy (NCBI): domain Eukaryota; kingdom Metazoa; phylum Chordata; class Aves; order Passeriformes; family Sylviidae; genus Acrocephalus; species Acrocephalus scirpaceus. The sequence goes on from OU383776.1 coordinate 32,813,939, forward strand.
TTCCCTGTGCACTAGAGATGGCCTTGCTTAGGATATATTTATAAACAATGTGCATTCTTTCTCCTCCTCTTCTCCTTAAAAATCAAACCAATTTTGAACTTGATTTAAAAATTGCCAGTTATTTTCCATGTGAAACCATTACAGTGACAGAAGTGATCTTTTAAGGTGCTCAAAAACTGGTTTTCCTCAAGTCTCTTTTACTACATAGAGGTTCTTAAATTGATATACCTTACCTAGTTTCATTTTTAAAAAACCCCAAACAAATATAACCCCAAACCCAGAAATTTAAAGGGTATCATATTTATCTACAGTCTCATTGCAATTTATGTACATTTTTTTAATACATAACTGAATTCTTAAAAGGACCGGTGTTATCAAGGCAATGCATGTCTCTGGACATGAGCAATACTGCTGTGATGGCACTGTTGCCAGTGACACAATACTTCAACTACTAAGCCACGGGGCACAGGAGGACTCATCCTACTCTGTGACAACATCCCTTTGTCCAAAGAACAGTAATGACTAAATCATTACAATGCTCCCTGGGAGCTCATATGCACATTTAATGATACTTACAACAGTTGAATATGTCCCTTATATGTTAACATTTTTGATAGTTAAATATTTCAAAAAGGGCAATGATTATTACACTATTGATGTCTGTCATTTACCCATGTGACCAACAGCACTTGTTCAGGACTGTGTCTGCTGTTCTTCAGGGGAAATGAAATGGGGAGATGTAACCTCAGCATGCTGGAAGCAATCCAGTAACCTAGCCTTCAATCAAACACAAACACACATTATGTAAATTATGCTATCAGTCTGACTGCTAGAACTAATCTGGTGTCAGATAGCACAGCAAATCACTATGAAAACCCCTTTCTATTGTTCCACCTCTAATCTTGTAAAAGAACAAAGTTCACCCCATGCATTAATATTTTGTTTTCAAAATCAGTGTTACAGAGTGTTTAACATTAAATATCTGACTTATCAAAAATGCCAGATACAGATCTTACAATAAATGTCACAGGATGGATCTTCAGATATTCAGCATCTCTGACAGAACCTACATATTTCATCCAAACATGAAATTAATTTAGTTTTAAAACATTAAAAAAAGTTCTTAAGACTACAGACATGAGCTGAGTTTCTGTGATATGAGCAAAACACTTTATCTGTGATAACTGCTGATGTTCATTCCTTGGTGTAAAACCAAAACCAGAATCAAATCTCCTTCATGTGGGAAGTTCTGAGACATAGTGTCTTCTTCACATACTCATCTCCACGTGCTTTTGAAAACAGTTAAGATATCTTGAAAAAACTGCATTCTAAAGTATTTGTCTATTACCAGCTGACATGAAGAATGTGATGAGCTACTCTACGGTCTTATTTATGTGTTTAAGAAACTCTGCTTTTAAGGATGGCAGACATGATTCAGAAACCTTTCTTGAACAGCTATGTGTCAAACAGAGAGGCATTTGTCATTTGTACATCAACTTTTATTCATTTTCTGCACCATTAAATCAACAATGAAAAGAAAAGCAAAAACTGCTGCACATAAACTTGCATTGCTGTCTAAGCAAGTTTAATCAAAAAAACCTCCAACTGAAACTTTATAAATAAATAAACAGGAATATATTAATTCCAGCTGTCATTAATATACCCCAACTTGTCTGATGTGAGTTAGGCACACTTTTGTTTCCTCTAGTTCCCATGCACCTGAGCTGCCCTAATGACTGAACAGTGTGTGAAACTGCACTCACTGCAAGGAATCTGGTGACACAACGTGAAATAAACATTAATCAGGAAGCTGGTCCCACAACACTGGAGCCACAGGATATTGGCTTTCCAGCCAGTTCTTGGAAAAAACTCAACCCAAGTATAACTAGACTTTGGCTAGTGTGATTTACAAATTTCAGCCTATGTAAATCTATGTTCCTTGTGACTGACTCCTTTGTGTTTAAAAGTATGGTAGCTCATCCAAAAATGAAAGTGACAGCACCATTCTCAGGACAAATTTGGTGGAAAGAGCAACACACACATGACAAATTTGGTGGGAAAAAAAAGATAATTATTTTATGAATGAAATGTATAGAACTTCTAAGAGAGATTGGACTGTAAAGGAATGTGGATACTATGCTTGAAAATTGCATGAGGCAGACCCACCAACATTGTTAAATTTAAGGCATGAAGACTCAATGTATGCTTTGCTGACATACTCTGCATTTGCTACCTACATCATAGGCATTTGCCACATCTGCCAGAGGTCTAAGAACTGATAAATCCATGCCCAAAGTCATAGCCCAGCAAATTATTGTAAAATGAGAGGTTGGTAGATTAGGGAAATACTTGAAAGAACTCAAGATTTTGACCAGACAGGACACAAAATGTTAGGGAGAAATTAATGGAGATACCTTGGCACAGCTGCCATGATAAATCATACATGACTTGGGATTGAGTAAGACCTCCCCATGTGCAGTATCCCAGCCTTTACCCAGGACCAACCTTCCTTGTTAATGAAACCATGCAATAAAATACACTCATAATTTTTCAGTTTGAATGCCTCTAGCTCTATCAGCACAAAAGCAGAGAATGTTAAGACAAAGGATTCTTCCTCCCAACTCTCAGTCAGATAATCACTTCTGTTTCCTCACAATAAATTCTTTTCGTGAAATGAAAATGATTTCAAAGAACATGAACTGACAATTGAAAGCTACCATCGCTGCCCACAGGATGTCATACATCTCCCTTTCAGGAAATTAAAGCAGTAACAAGAGCAAGCAGAGACAGTAAAATGATGATAAAAATGTATTTTTATTAAATTATTCTACAATAAAACTAAAAGGAATCTAAAAACTAAGTCTGATTATCATCTTCATCATGCCTGTTGAATGGCTTGAACACAAAATCATTTCAAGATGAGCACTGAACCAGCTGCAAACAACATTAAAAGTCAGATCTTTTCCTCTCCCTCTTCAAATGTCATGCCATCACAATCAGCTTAGACAGTCCCATACAAATCAAAATATCACCTTGCAAGCAGAAGGAAACCATTCTGAACACAATACTTTCCGTAAATACGCTCTTTTCAAAAGGTGGTCAGATCTTCTCCCTCCACTCTGCACTCAGTCCTTCCACAAAACATAAAAGAGCCATTTGCTAAGAAACCAATAGATAAAGACAAATCAATTACAGAGAAAAATGTTTCTACCTTTCTTTAAGAAACCAAAGCAGAGATACATTAATAATGACTAACAATACCAAAGTAATACATGATTTATTTACAATCGAGACACTGTTTCAAAAGACAATTTTAATTACTTATTTTTATTCTTATTTTTGTTTTTAGGTGAATTTTTTTCCAATGTCTTGGTAAATATATACTAACTATAATTTTTTGTGTTGGTTTTGCATGGCCTGTTTTTTGGTAGTGGCAGGGGTGGCAGTGTTTGGTCAGTGTCAGACCATGACATTACAGCTTTTGGACCAGTTTTCTTTTATGAATCCTCTAAAAACACATTCTTTGAGAGACAAAAATATTGATTTGCTTTCACCAATAAATTTCTAAAATCAATCAGAATGTGAACTACAATTTGAGAGAAGAATAGACTGCAGCTGTAAACAATTGGTGAAGTTTATTCAATATAATGACTATGGCATTAAGAAATTTTTTTCTCTTCCAAGAAGTGAGAGTATTAACAACAAAATGTACTGAATTTGTACCTGTACAATGTACAACAAAACCCCTCAATTTGTCATGGCCCCATGAAGGATGACAAAAAAGTAGTATTCTTCTCAAGCTTTACATTTTGCATGAAAATGGTTTATTTCACAAATATATTACTTAGAATCCCAAGCTGTGAATTTTAAAAATCTCACATCTCAATAAATATCTTAGTTTTCATTATTGTTCCGTACCCATAACAACTTCAAACAGACTACATAGGAAACATTGCTACACCTCATTGCTTTTCCGCATTTATGGATTTACCAGGTGTGTAATCTTAAATATCTACATAAACATCCATCTGCTTTGATTTAGATTTGTAGTGGTGGTGTTCTTTTCACACTATTACTGGTGTGTTACTGGTGTGTTTGTTCCTTAAAGCTTTGCAAATCTCAGTCTTGAATCTTGCAGAACTAAAGCACCTCAGTTTGTCAGAAAGTAGTTCAGAGACAAAAGTTCTCATAACTAACAGGATTCTGACTAAGAGCAAGACTAATACTTGTATCAAAAATCAATGAGCAATGTCATGGCTCTTTATGCTGCTGAGAAATAGATATGAGAGATATTTATGGTTTTATATCAAGACTGCCATTTTACAGCCACTGTACAAGTATGTTGTAGAGCACTACCCTGCGTCCTAGAAACTAACACCACAATGTGTGGGGCACCTATGGCTTCCTTGGAGGTGATGAACAGTTTGTCTGTCCACATTCACAATTGATTTGAATGAACATTACAGGTAGTTGAGCTACACAGAAGGAGAGAGAAAAGAGATTGCTGAGTGAGATTAAAGGTTATGGTAGGTTTCTGAAAATTAAAACCCCCAAAAACCAAAGAAACCAAACCAAACCAAGCCAAATTAAAAACCAAAACCAAAACCAACCAACCAACCAACCAACAACAAAAAATAAACAATAGAAAAAACAAAACCAACCAAAAACCCAAACAAACAAAAAAATACACACACAAAAAGAAACCAAACAAAAACCACTAAAAACAAACCAACCAACCAAGTAATGAAACAAACAAACCACATTTTTTTATTAGCTCTATGGATTATATGAACAGTTTGAAAGGAATTATAGAATCCATCTTCAAAACATGTAACATACTGCTACAATAAATACTCATACACACAATAAATACAACAAATAAGAGAAATGGAAAAAAATCATCAATTACCATTAGCATGCTGTTACTTCTAATATTACTGGGCATGGTCCTAGAGATCACCAGCAGCTCCTGTTTCTGTCCGCTAACAAATGAGCAAAGCACTCACCCTGTGCCTTGTGGCAGAGCGGGCAGCTTTGAATTTATCAGAGTCAGCGGTGTGGAACCCTTTTCTCCAGCTCAAGCAGGGACAGAACATAGGAGGGAGATCTGTTCCTTACAGGTCCAAGTTTATTTCTGGATCGCAGCAGCAAACAGACAAAGAAGCCCGTGTGAACAGCAGGATATATGTTCCCGTGGTGTGGTGCGCAGGAACCTCCAACCAATGCAAAAGGACACCACAGGTAAACACTCATTTTTCCAGCTAATGGCTTTAACAGAGAAAGGATAACTAATTATTCTAACAAATGAAATTGGTTTATGGGGCAGATTGGCTTAGAATCTTCAGAAAAATGGGCAGTGTTCTGAGTAACAGGCAGCAAAAGGTGTTAGGGCAAAAACCCCACCAGAGACAAAACAAAGACACACTGCAAGTCCGGAAACCTCTAAAACCTGAACAAAATGCAGCTTGAACAGACTGTAACCCAAACAGACTGCAACACTCTAATATTTATTTGCCAAAAGAGTGAAAAATACTATTTTCATATCAAGCACTGGGTTTTAAATAACAATAATAATTAAAATAATAATGCATTTCAGACTGATGAAAGATCAGTTCTTTACCAGATGCATACAAGATATTTTATTCTGATATTTCCCTTGCTTGTTATTTTTGTGCTTGAGTTATACCGACTTATATACTGAACTATACAGTTCCTCTCCCTTTACCTGGACTGTGGCAGTACTTTTTAGCTGTTTAAATGAACACTGTTATAATCAAAGAGAGATTTTCCTACTGACTATTATTCATCCCCGTTCAACATGCTCCTAAATTATTCCTTTCAGAGATAATACTTATCCCTGGCTCACTTTTTAGAGTGGTGCAGCATAGACCTCAGTTTATCCAGCTTCTGCATATAAACAATGAGAAATTGACTATCAGAACACAGCAATGTTTCCTGTAGTTAACTTGCCACAAAAGATCTCAGAATTGCACAATATGAGGTGGAAAGGATCTACAAGGATTATCAAGTCCTGCTCCTGGCCTTGCACAGGACACCGCAACAGTCACACCATGTGCTGAGAGTGTTGTCCAAATGCTTCTTGAACTCTGTCAGGCTGATGCTGTGACCACTGCCCTGGGGAGTCTGTTCCAGTGTCTGAATGTAGGCTAAAGCAAAACCAAAAGAAAACTCAGTAAATAAGCAAGTTTAGATTCAAGTAAAATATGGAATAAAAATACTTGTTTAATATATTTTAAGGATAAATATATAATCAGATGGCACTAGAAGGGAAAAAAAACAGGACTGGAAAGATATTTTATCCTTGGTAGTTGCCAGTATCAGGAAGCTATAGCAAATAACACAAAGGAAGTCAAACATTTCTTTCCTGGTGAGAAATTCATATCTCTGCCTCTTACCAAATCAAATGCAATCTGAAAATTCCTGACTGTTAACATGAATATATAACCTCTATATGTCATAACCCCATACCCAACCACCTACAAATCTGTACTGTCCAAATAATCCTCCTGCAAAAAAATTATTTGCTGTATATTTTTTGAAGAACTTCCTTGCCTGAGGATAAGCTGAGCCATAATCATAAAAGAGAGGAAAGCATACAAAGATTCAACTCCAAAGAATGAGGACAAAAGCAGAACAAGAGCATGTTGTTGTTCTTTTAAAGCAGATGCACTGAAGGGGTTATTATTTTATTAATGGTGCTCTCACTGACATTATTCTGGTGTTATTTGAACAAACTGCCTTCTATTGTAATCTGTAGTGACACAAAGCTCTGCAAGAGACAGGATGCTTTGAACAATTCCCACTTTAGATTACGACTAGAAATTGCACGTTTAAAGCTGAATTTACATGTTAAATGCAAATCTCTGAGACTGAACTGGCATATCAAACTGGTGCAGCTGTATACAATTAAAGCAAAATGTGGCTGCTGTTTCAAAGAACCTTTCTTTTGTTGTAGTATATACTGTTGTTCACTTGTTTGGAAATACATCACTTATCTCCAACACAGGACTATTTGTGAATTAAGAGCTGTTGCTTCAAAAGAATTTCATAATCACTGAAAAACTATCCTACACCTCATAATAGGTTTTTGGGTCAGAAACTGCTGTCCAGATCTAGATTTGACTCTTTTTACAAGGTCTACCAGTAACAATGTTTTTTGGAGTTAGGGTTTTTTTGTTTTGTTTTTCAAATCCTGTTTTAGTCACAGTCAAACCTTCCATGTACTTCTTACTGCACACAAAAAGCAAAATGTTCTTCTCTGTGGCTATATGATGTCTTTCCCTTTTCGCATTTCAGAAGGTGTCGGCTTCACTAAAGATTCCCACTTAAATTGAACAGGAGAGGACAGTGCAGACTGAATACAAATTTGTGCTGGAGAAGTGGAACAAGGTTACCGAAGTGTGCAGTTGGTGAGATTGATGTTGATACCCTTCACTGCCAAGTGAAATGCCAATAATGCTTGTATAGCATTTTGTGAGGGCAATGGGAGTATTGATTCCTGAGCAATAATAAAGAATGAAGCTGCTCTCTCAGGTATAAAAATATTGGCAACTGTTACAAAGAATTGACTCATAGAGGCCTGAGTGTTGGCCTATCTTAATACAAATAATTCAGTCTTCAGAAGGAGTTCAAGAGCAGCCAGGCATGGTCCTCAGGCACATTCTCTGCTGTTAATTTATCTGCAGCTTTCAAAAATGTCTCTGTCTATCAGCCCATTGGTCTTTGAGGTGCAGGGACAAAAATGGATTTCTGAAGGCTTGTTGGGAGACAATATGAAAAGCCAGCTGAGCCATGAATTTTTAACGTATAAAATAAAAAAAAAGTTACATTCCTCTCTTTATGAGAAAAGGCAGGACATATGGTTTCCCTGCACTCCATAAATAAATTTAACATGCGTTTCATTGGGAGCTGAGATTTCTAAGGTTAGTATTTTTATTATGTTGCTTAAAATAGCTTTACTCACTGAAAGAAGTGTAAAGCTCCCAGAACATGAAGCTATTAAAAGCTGTAGTACATCTTATGCATTCCCTAACAATTTGCAGTACGCTGTCTCTGCTTAAACATGAGTACTAAGTGTGTCCTGAAAAATTCTGAAGATTAGCTGCCTTTTGTGGTGTTGAAAAGCAAAGACCTTTAAATGACTTCTCACTTCTAAAACTGTGCAGCATGTCTGTTCATTCTGTTAACTAATGGAATTCTGCTCCACCACCAACTATCAAAAGTACAAGAGAAATGGAAGCACTGGGAGTATCAACACTCATTACAAAAGCAGTGATGAAATCCACAGAGTGGTGTAGAATTAGCTGTATTTTATTGGCAAATGCCTCACTCATGCTTAGCGTAATAATAAACATTTGGCTGAACTGCTGCTGACATGTGAACAATCAGTTTTCTTTCAATGCCTATTAGATACCAAAAATCTGTCATTATTATTTATTGTTTCTTTTCTTTAGCAGTAGATTTCTCACACTAAAGTTAGAGGCTTAATGATTTTTAATCAAGAAAACGATCAAAAAAGGGTGAATAAAGTCACAAATAATTCCAAGAAATAAAAAACATTCATGCAGAATTCTAATTACTGGACTTACTGATTCCAAGTAATCAATGTTTAAATCCCATTTTAACAGGTCTGTTGTACAATAGACATCTTAAACCATGGTGAAGTAACTTATTTTGCCACAAATGTCCCCACTGAAATGAAATACACTGACTGGAAGGCTTTCATCCTGGTCATGCTCTTCCTGATTCAAACACATAATGAATTTCTCAGTCTCATGGGCTCAGACACCTTTACAATGATTTCAACTCTGTCTTCCAAATGTGCAAGGATCTTGGTCTCTGAATAAGTGGACAACCAAATAGGAAAATCATGTGATTTGAAACAGAAGGGCAGGGGGCCAGTGCCGAGTCCAGGCTAAATGAAAACAAGAAAAACACAATATGGCTGCTGGAGAACCACAGGAGAAATTGTCAGCAGCCATGACTACTGAACTACTAATGCCTTTGGATGATTATATATTTAAAAACCCAAGAGAATTATGCAGAGTTGAAAAATATTTGAAAAACTTATTCTCAAGGGGACAAGGAGGTATTGGATCAGAACTATATGAAAGAAAGAATATTAAGGAAACTTGATTCAAAGAAACAATTTTAAATTCTTTACAGATCGTACCTCAACAGACCTTTTTCTATGCTTTTATAGATATCCATCAATCTACTATGCCAATAAAGGAGCACAGCCAAAGAAAGCCACAGCTTTTGTCCTCTGAAAGAAAATGTTCCCTTCTATAACTGATAGGCTTTGTTATTCATAACCCTGACCCATTCCTCACTTTACCAAGCCAAAAACTGGATGAGAAAGTATTTATTTTTACTGGTTTCTTGCATATAAGGTAGTTATCTCTTTATTCAGACCCCATCCAGAGCTGGACAAATAATCTCTTTATTTCCTTATATGTATTAAACAACATTTTTGAGAGAAGCTCACTTTTCCTTTTCCTATGAGAGTGGGGCACCAAAGCGGTCTACTACCTGTTTCTCTCTCAGACATAAAGAATCTCATATTATCCTAGTAAAAGAAATTTTGTACATGCATGTATACCTGATCATACGTGGTGAATGATCACCATGTACAATGGTGATACACTTTCTTTTATGTATATTCTCTTTCCTTCACTCCCATAGCTAAAAATCTCTCCTATTACCTAGAGTATAGAGCAGTTATAATGTAGATTTCCTTTATATTCTGCAAGTAAATAGGAATTAAATATCTAGTACCTGTCATTACTTTTGACTACTCAATATTGCCACACAAAATCCGCAACAATGCTTGATCTTTATTTTCCTGTTATTTTTGTGTAAAGAACCTGCACTAGAGTAAGAAATTATTTTTCCAACTGTACATTGTTTTGTCTCTATTGACTTAAAATTTCACCTGCCATCAGGTTGCCTATTAATCTATTACAGTAATCTCTCATCTTTGGTATTCACTAACTATCATTTGTATGTTTCTTTTTTGTTTTCCTTTTTTTATTTGTCACAGCTATATTAAGAGATACCAGTCCTAGAAAAGGCAAGCTTGGTAAAGATCTGAAAAGACAGGTCATATATGTTTAGTGATATGACCTGCTTCTTCGTGGTTTCTTTAGAAAAGACCAGGAAGTGCTCTTTCCTGTGACGTTCAGTTTCTCTAAAAGGGTCTTTCAGAGCCTTTGGTTCAAGCTTCCAGATGGCAGTGTGGTACAGAAGAAGAACAAGAGTAAAATGAAGATTAATCTCCATGTGTGTGATAAGTGCTGAGAGCACTGCAGGATCTGTCTGGTAAAAATCCATTGTGTCAGAGATGGGGAAAACAGACAAGCAAATTGACATAAAGATGCTGAGTTTTGCCCTTTGAATTCTGAAGGTTATTTCTGTTGATTAGACACTGGAGAATCATAAAAACATTAAACATCAAAAGTGCCTCAGATGTGCTACTAGGTCTTGAGTTTTAACCCTGTTATCATGTTTTATTTTTTTACTTGCCCAGGCTGGACTTCAGTTACTCAAGCACAACCTAGATGAGACCTCAATGCATTCACCAATAGTTTTTTCTCCTTTTACACGTGTCTTTCAAACATTCTGTCTAATAACTTCAGAGAAACCAGCAGGAGGGAAGAAAAGGTGTTTCAAATTGATATTTGTTTGTTGGCTTTTTACTATGTCCTCTTCTGTTCTGCAATAAGAGCAGATTCTCTTCTGCAATTTGTTGAAAAAAGCAATAGATGATGGACTGAAAATATTTAAATTCCAGCTATAAATTCATTCATAAAGTGAATTTAGTTATCTTGAGAGGTATTAGACTAAATGCCCCAGAGACTGAACTCACTGACTTATTCACAGGACTGCTACTGTGAAATATGAAATAGTGCAAGTTGTCCCACTAGAGTCTTCCAAACCTGACCTGCCAGAATGACCTGTGAGGGGAGAGATTAGTTCAGCTTTTATGTTCATTTAGGAAAGCACTCCTTTCACTTTAATCAATGGCAAAACCTCTTCTGAATTCAGTGAAGGTTTGATCAGATCTTTGTCCTGTAAGAAAGACACTGTGACCACTGCACAAACGACAGACACACAGGATCAGGAAGAGATGATAAAATGTCTGTGGGCACATGCAGCAAATTTGGTAATGGTACTCCTGGGCACGCAGCTCTGGTCTTCATATGCTAAATGTACAGGTGGCAAAGGATCATTATCCAAGCATTTTAGACCTAATATACTTGGGGGTTTTTAATCTTAAATTCATGATAGAGTTTTACCTCTAATACATGCTTTGTTTTTTGTTGCCAAAAAAAGAGAAGGGAATCTTGAAGCAATATACTCAATTCTACCAAGCATGTGAATTTGGGAAAGTTAAATTTGACGCACTTTCACTCCCATCTTTATCCATATGTGAAATGGGAGGTAATAACAGCTACCGAATTACTGGATGAAAAGAAGATATAGATGAGTGAGAAATACAATTTGGGTATACAATACAATTTGAGTGAGAAATACAATACTCCAAATTTTTGAGTAAGAGATATCTTCAATGCCCATGGTATCATACTTGTTGACAAAACCATATACATGTGTAACAGACCCTTGTAACACCCCTTTGGAACAATAATGTTCATGCATGCAAGTGCAATAAGACCTTTCCTCTATGGTAAAAATAAAAATATTTTAAATGTATAGTAAGTATAAAATATTTATATTTATTTAGCTGCGAAATGCAGTGATAGCTCCTGTGCTCTACATAAAAATTAGTATTTGTACAGAAAAATCCACCCACTTGTGGATATTCAGCTTCCCTGAGTTCTGTTGAATTTTCATCACAAGTGCCAGGATGCAAGTTCCAAGGTTTTAAGCATGGTAACGGAAGAAATCTGGAGGTGGTAACCTTGTCAGTCACTGACAACAGGCCCTTGAAAAAAACTACTGCACTCTGAGAAAGGTTTCTGCTAGAATTTGAGAGAGGAAGCAGAGTGACCCTTGGTTTCCAAGACCCAAATACCCAAAGTGTCTGCCATGATCTATGCCCTTTGCTAGTTTTTGGTGGGTTTTTTTTTTGTATTTGCCACCTTACACTATATCTTGACACTCAAGAGGTTTTGAAATACTTGAAAATATAAAAGGATTATACCTCTGCTTTACTTCTTCTGTACTCTTTCACCCTTATTTTAATTACTCAGGCATTATTGTATGCTGTTCTTCCTACTTTTGTCCTGAATTTAAATTACTCCTCCCCTCTTTATCAACGCTGATGCTTTTCTTCTATTGAACACAGATTAGCGCAGCTACAGCTTCAATCTATATGTGGGTACTCTGCCACTTAGTTCAGCAGCAGTGGGAGGCCTTCTATACAGATTCGTACTGAACATTGGATTCTTTACGACTGAAACTAAGATAGCCAATTGAAGAGGTTTCTTTTAGTAGCTCAAACCATTACTCTAGCTAGCCTAATGACAGCTCAAAGTTGGATTTTCAGCCCTAACTACTGATCTGATATCCACATAAAACTTTCCCTGATGTGCTTTCAGACATTTAAGACAAACTCATGAGCTGTTACTGAAGATTCAGGCACACAGGAAGCATGGAGGTATCCAAAATTATGTTGACTACAATAAAGCTGAAGAGGAGAGACAGGAACTTCTGTCTATTTAGTTTTTCCCTTGTAAACATAAGATTAAAATTCCCCATGCCAGCCAAGCAGGGATATTCAAAATTCAAATCCGTAAAAACCACATTAGACTTGAGAAAAGGTTTATAGCTCTGAAATTTTGCCAAACTGCTAAAAGCTGAAGCATGAAGATAGAAGAACACACAGAACTTGACTGAACACCCACAGTAATCAGTGGGAGACTTTCCACACATTTCAGTCAGTAACAGCTCAAGCCATCCAATACATTTCAAAACTATTAGTATGACTTTTTTTCAGTCTCACAAGTTAAGTAATATATTCAAATGCAAAACCGCACCTCAATGTGAATTAAGAGGAGTGGAAAATACAGAGCTTTTATGTAATACACATTTTTAACATTGGAGTATAGATATATCAAAATGTTAGTCTTCTAAAGAGACAAAGTGAAATTATTGTAATCATTCCCTTTTACAACCTAATGCACATCACTGAAAACAAAACCTTTAATAATACAGAAAGATTTCAAGTAAACATACTTGCCTTTAAAATATGTATTATCAGCACATGACAGAGTAAAAAACTTTATAAGTGTATAAATGTGATGTGTAGAACATTCCATAAATGTATAAAAAAATGACCCTGCTTCAAAAACATTAGACTAATTAGACAGTACATATATAAGGGAGTGGGAGGGAGGAGAGAGAATTGATGAAATCATTGAAAAGAAAGAGTAAAAGCTACAAACACATTTTGTTAGCCCCATGACTCCTAGTTTTCTTATGTATAGAGACATGCTCCTACTCACTGTAGGAGTAGGCCAACATTTATAATTTTATTTTCTCAAGTTGTGTGTCTTCACGAATCATTCAGAAAAAGTGTGAAGTGTTGTCAGACTGCTTCAGGAAGTGGGATGAAGACAAACGGGGCCATATGGAAGAAGTTATAACAGGAGAGAGAGAGGAGAACATTGAGACAAGCTTGCAAGTCTTTTCCTTGGGTCAAACAGAGAATAAATAAAGCAGGTGAAAGTATGGAAGTGAATGGGTGGGCAGAATCATACAAGACCTTGAAGTGAAATCATGGACTTTCAAGCCAGATACCAATGGAGATGGCATTTTGTGCTCTACCCAGTAAGCCCAGCCCAAGCACTTTTTCTAATCCTTTGAGCAACAGACTATTGCATCACCTCTGTGCAAACTTCTTTCCTCAGGTGTATCTTCATCGGCAATGGCCAAAATTTGAGTCTGAAGCTACAGCTTTGAAACTGCACATGGTATTTGTGTTTGTAGCCCGCTATATGGATTTCCAGGCTAGGAAGAGTTATTGGAAATTGCAGTACTATGAAAGTGAAGGATAAGGCTTTCAAACACAAATGTGGCATGGAATTTTGTTTATACAGCATGAGAGAAATACAGCAAGCAATGCTGATACATTAGGGAAATGAATGAATAATTAACTGCTTATAAATGAGTTAACAGCTCTTTACAATGATGCATAATTGTGGTGAAAAAAAAAATTATTACCAAAAGATCACTAACAGCTTCTCAATCTGTTGGTTATTCTGGTGAAAAAATATGAGTGTTTTAAAAACCCCTCAGTTAGACACCTTTTAGGTTATAAATGTCACATAAACAGCTTGTAAAGGAGTAAAAACCAGTATTCTAAAATGAACTTCCACTCTCCAGCTGTTGCTGTTGTTATCAAAGCAAGCAACCTGGTTATACTACAAAATGAAAAAAACCCAAAAACCCAACCACAAAAAACCCCCAGAAAACCGAAAAACAAACCCCCAACAATTAAACCATTACAGTTTGAATATGTATTTTTTTATCAGAAAGATTTAAAAATGTTACTGCTTAAATGAAACAAAGACACCACCTCTTCTTAATATTTCACATAGAAAAGAATATTTAGACATGAGATAGGGTTCAGGCAAAATTCAATCTAACTTTTTTTTTCCTGTGTAGGAAACAAAAGATGCAATGTAAAAAACATGATAAAGGAATAAGGAAATATTATGTTCTTGTCCACATAGCTGGAAGTCCTTTGCTAGTTTGATGATATAAAACTGACAAAGACATGTAGAATTAAAATAGTATAATTCTGTGAAGACTGCATTGACTTTGAGGGTATACAACTATGTTATGCAGAAAATCATATTAATGCATCATATTACATCTTCAATTTCAGAAAGATTTTACTAGCAGAAAAATAAGCAGAGTCCTATAAAATTCCACTCTCACTGTTTGCTAATTATTTATGTTCCATATGCACTATATTCCCCATTTATGCATACATAAGAATATTAAATGTACTGAAATTCTGATTACTGGCAGCATTGAACTCCAAGGTAAAATATGTATCACTGTAAAACCCATATGAATAGAAATGATTATAGGAACATATCTACATGGGAAGATGGGAAGATGTGAATATGTGAGCATGGGAGAATGGCTTCTGTGCTGGCGAAGAAAGCCCAGACTCATAAAACAACTTGCTGAAGAAAAAAAATACCATCCATTTATTCTTTGGTTCATACCCATTTCTTGACTTTACACTTGCTTTCTTCACACTTACTCCATTATAAGAAAATTTTAAGAAAAACTTCAGTGCAGGAGCCAAAATATTGACTGTTGATTGTCTTGAACTCTAGCCCTAATTTATAAGAACTAGTAGGACTACTCTCCTATGTGCAAATTCAGGAAAATACTCCATTATATTGACAGAGTGGTGCAAGACATGGACCAATCAGAAGCAAAGACTGGTTTTGAGCTGCATGAGTATTTTCAGGTGAATCAAGCAAAACTAGGCTCAGAATAGCATATAAGTAATCTTTATCTAAGTACAGGTTCACTTTTTAAGAAACAGAACACTAACAAATGCAGAAGTGGACTTCAGTAAACAAAATTTAGTGGCTCACTCCAGCAAAGACCAATATAGTCAGACTGAAATGCCTCACTTTCAACATAATTTCTTGGGTTTTTGTTTAAATACCTTCTGAAAACCAAGGCTGTTCTCTTTTTGCAAACTGCCATACCATGCTAGCTCAAAGCTACTTCTGCAGGATTTGGACACATCTTCTCATGGGCAATGGCATTTTTGTATTAGTTTAGCCTCATGCTCCCATATACACATAAAGACTTGCACAATTATAAATTATGCTAGCTGTCTTCCTCACTTAAATTTATTTTAAATAGAAAACCAGTAATATATAACTAGTTGAGTAGTCAACAAAGTGGCATAAACTTAATCAAAGGCAGACCAAGCTATACAGGAGCTATTAATACAAACAAATCTACTAATTTGTTGGTAGCATACTAAAAATTGTCCACTAAACTTTGTACATTGAAATGTAAATAAGTATTATTAAGGTTACACAGGTTGAGTGGTTGTGGGAAAACTGGGTGGTACAAGATACCAAAACAAGCAATAAAACTCTGTAGATTAAGACCAGATAAATAAGTACAAAGGGGTAAGAAAAAAATTACATGAGCTGACTTACTTATTATGACCAAAATGAGCCATGAAAAATAAAATAATATCATTATTTCTCAAGATGTCAAGGTAATTGTGTCAGCACTAGCATAGAGCCTGGGAAAGCAGCAATATACAATGCCAAGAAAAACAGCTGGTGAAAAAGATCAAAGTGCACAGTGATGTGCTGTAGAAGGTATGGTTGTCAGAATGAAAAACACAGTACAAACTTGTACAACGATAATGACTGTGCTAGAATGCATTGTATTTAATAACACAGTAAGACTTAAAATATCCTATCCATTATTCAAGCTGAGTCCACTCACAGTGCCAGTACATAGTAGTACAATTTTCTAGCAGTCAGGCATGTTTCACTAACTTACACATTCTTGAAATTATAGGCATAAAATTTACTCCCAAGCAACAGTTACAAATTAATTTACTAGACTGTTAAGAAGAGCTTAAATAAGAGAGGTTGAACTCCAGAGTATCATGGAAAATGAGATGTCTGAAATTAGATGTTTATTTAAGCACATAACATCTGGTCTAACCAGCACAGTGGCAACTCTTCTTTTCAAAAATCCTCAGTGGATCTCTGAGACCTAGCAGAGGATTTGTGAAGACCATCTCCACAATATTTTGAAAACCTGAGTGGATTCTTTAATTAATATCACATCTCTAGAAATGTGAATGAAGCAATTTAAGGGCTTAAATGCAACACGGAATCTGACAGGCCAGAGTGCTTTCTTTATCCAGTGTGTAATGACTTACATTGCTTTTGCTGTATGACTGCATGAATGAAAACTTGTGTGTTTTTAATGTTGCAAACATGCTGTGAGTAAAATTAAGACTCTTCTTAAAATTTCTTTCTAAAATACATACAATTATGGGATATTTTAAGATATACTTCACAGAAAAATCAGCCCTTTTTAATAAATCAGTTGACAAGGAGCAGAATGGAGCATTGTAGTGTCAAAGAGTTAATTCCTTTTAGAAACTGTGTAAACCACCTTGTGATAATGTTCCAGTTATTTAGTCATTCATCATAAGCGTGAAGCAATATTTGGTCAAATGCTCAAGTGACCTCAGAAATCAGGAGATATGGAATCAGTCTGGATGTCTACTTAAAAAAACCCCAACAAAAAACCATTTTGAATGTATGTAACACAACACTGCCTGTGCCAAAATCAACCCCCTTGTGTTTCTTATTTCTCAGTTGAGGTATCCCACTTCTCTTTGCATGTGAAGATATGTGAAGCTTTATCTGAATCTGCATACAAATTTAATAATTTTTCTACTCCTCACTCATTTTGAAGAGGGTAAGGATCAAAGAGAAATATGGATAAGAAAGGAAAATTCTGCATAAAGAAGTAAGGAATTTCTACAATGACACCACAAGAATTTTTACTCTATGCAGATTAGATAGTATTCACACAAACTGTACTTTTATCACCGCAGAAAGAATTTGGGAAAGAAGAACTGTTTTGAATGTTCCTAGTAAATGGAAAGCATTTCTGTCTAGGAATTACAGAGGATTTTACTTAACTGATATCCAATTAAACAAGGTTACAAGCCAAATAAACACTCTGTAGAATATTTGATAATACAATTCTCTGATGTCACTACTTTTAAATGATTGAGAAATGTTGAAGTATCTTAGAAGACTTGCATGCCCTTTGGCTTTAATATTTGCAGGTATTGAAAATGCATTGTGACTGAACTCATTCAAGACACCCTCGGTATCCATACAAAGGAAAAGTGATATCAAATATTACTTACTCTGCAATATTTCATTTACAAAGCATAGTTCCTGAAAATATTTTGAATTCTGAGACTGTATTATTCAATTTTTCAAAAATACTCTCAGAATAACACTTTTCTTACTTCTCTTTTCACACTGTCAGGTTGGCATCCTCCATATTGGCATTCTCCTGATCAGCAATGAAACCACTGTTAAAAAATCTCTCCATCACTAATATTTGAAGCCCTGGAGTTGACTTATACTAACTATGCACCAACAAATATTCCACAACTATGAAAAATCCTCCTTGGAATCCTAGCTAGAAGTGGACTGAGAGTACCATATTCAACCCTTCAATATATTCTGCACAAATTCTCTGAAGATCAGGTTTGGAATTGATGCAAGTTCATGGCAAAGGGAATTGGTTTTGAAATTTCTAATTAGTGTTATTAAAACAGTCATAACTTAATTACAGAAAAGTTTCAATTTAATTTGTCACAATAGGTTCAACTCCTAACAGTGACAGTAACTATGTTTAAGCATAGTGCACACTCTAGTATATGTCTACATGACTATAAATTAAATTCAGCTGAGGAAATTTCCAATAATTCAGGTTTCTGTTGTATGTTCAAACATGTACCACTAGCAACTGAGTAAATATTTGGATCCCCTATCCAAAGTATTTTCCATCCACCTAGATCTCAGGAATTATACTCTTTGAAAGAGCAGCACACCAAAGTTAGGTCAACTTCAATATCAGTATGATATAGATAAACACAGATCTTATTTCCCTAATCTTCTAATATTGTTTCACTCTAGATGAAGGTGAACTCTGTCCCTTTGCTTAGCATAGATAGGAATCTAACTACTGAACTGGAAGTACAAGAGGTTTTTAATATATGGCAAGACACAGGCTATTTCCATGAAGGGGCTGTATATTTATCTGTGTAAGAAGAAAAAGCAGAAAATAGGACATGCTGAAATTTTTTTCAAGATGCGTAAAAGCAGTAGAAGCAATGAAGAAGATGAGAGAGGGGAGTAATTAAAGTAGATATGCCAAAATCAACTTCCAGGGAAAACTGTACAATAGTTCAAACTACCTGCTTCCGTTTTGAAAACTTTTGGAATACCGAGGTATTCTAAGAATATTGTAACATTGGCATTGTTTTGGCATGCAAACATATCTCAAAACACCCTTCAAAAAGGAAACATGGAAAATTGGATGATTTTTTTTTATCCTTTTAAGGTAATGAGCACATAACTTGCAACAGTTCCATTCCAGTCCAAACTTCTAAAGTAATTTAAAGCAATGGTGTCTACTGGCTGTCACACCAGCATGATCAAATGCCAGTCCACCTCTTGCAGAATATAATTTTTTTGTCATATATGTCAGTATAAAAGATTAGTGCATTACATGCCCACACACTTAGTGCTCAAGAGATTCCTTAAGTTTATACTTAGCCTAGGATGTTTAGCTTACAAGATTGAACTAGACAAATCCAAGAATATCACAGCTAACCAAAGACTAGGATCTCAAGGAGAATAAACAGTTTTCTAAATTAATTTCAGAAGTCTAAAATACTTCATTTAACATTGATCTACATTTACTTCAAAATAATACCTCTATTAATAATATCTAATATCTATTTTTTCATTCAATAATATTCCTTTCCTCACAAGCCCACATGGGTTAAATTGATAATTAGATAATAAAAGTCTACAGTAAATTATTTTTATGTGGCTATTATTTGATAGTCTTTATACTAACATCCACCATGTTAATGAACAGAAGATAATTTCAGTAATTTGCGTCTCCTACAGATATTGATGGCACCATTTGGAATTACAGTAATTCCACATGTCTCTCAGCAAAGAAGAAAATTAATATTCAGCAATGATTTTACAACTAATGGGATGAGTAAGAGTAAAGCATGTCATAATGTAATGCACATAAACTCATGCCTCTATTGAACACAGTCTGAGGGATAATGCAATTACTTACAAAGTCAGCTTTGCTTTGAATAGATATATCCTGTGACTTAAACAAACAAACAAAAGCCTATAAATATATGCTTTCCACAAAGATGACTGCACAGAGAGTGTCCAGCTCTAAGAGACAGAAGACATCTATAGACAAATTGGAATGGAAAAGGCCACGATATTAGTACATAATTAACTGTTCTAGAAGGAAGTACTCTGGGTTTTCACATTTTCATTTGGTAAATTTGACTTTCATTAAAACAGTTTTCTCTGTGATTTAAAAATCTTCTTTTCATGGGTTTTATCTTGCATAGATGTATTCATGCAGCTGAATGGAAGAGAGAAAATGAATGCATGAAGAGCTAATTATAGGTATAACTAACAGCTTCACTGGTGCCATAAATAACAGGATAGAATCTGAATTACAGTGTTTGGGCAAGAATAGTTATTAGACTTTTAAAAAATAATATCAGCAAACAAACACTTCAAGGAAACACCAAACCGAGAAGACAGAATTACTCCAGGGTAGGGGCCAGAGGTTGTGTTTTTAATGATGAAGTACCTTGATACTGTACACACCAACCTGAAAACTTGAGAAATACAGTGTAATTGGCAAAAGGTGCCATTTCAAACCCAAAAGAATGCTAAATGCCATTGTTTCACACTAGAGGTCACCCCCGGCAAGAAAATATAATTGTAGCACCTTTTTTTTTTTGCATATAGCTTGTACAATATTGAAAGAGTGTCCTTTGTAGTATAGATGTAGGAATGTAAGATTTTTTGTGTGTGTGTGTGCTAAACACCAATTCAGTTGAGTAAAAGAAAACCTCATTAAAGAGGGTTCACTTTTCATTATCACACACCTGTCTATTATTCCTCATATTGGAAAAGCTTTTGTTAAAGAAACCAGATGTTTGACTTTAGGGATTGTCTGTTAATAAACAATATAATAACATTTCAGTTAAAGAAATGTTATACCTCTCATGATGTTTTTGATTTTTTTTTTACTTTATTGACAAAGGTCAGCATTGTTGGTTAGGCACAACAGCATACACATACACAAAATATTTGACAATAATTTGTATTTGAGCAAAAATAGAATCTCTATAGTACTGAAAGTGAGTATATCTTCACTACTATTCATAATTAGAATTTTAAAAAAATACTTGTCTATGTCTCTGCAAGTATGAAGATTAAAGATTTAGGAGGATTTGAAAAATAAAAGAACTCATTATTAAGTTGATGTTAAGATGAAGATACAGCCACAGTAATTATTTGCATGTATTATTACTGTATATATGATCTTTCATTTCTAATCAGGATTTCAAAAATTAATGTTTGAAAATGGTTGGAGAGACAAAGGTTATTAGTATCTGTACAAGCAGAAGTTTGTTCTGATATAACTAAGAAACATCTTTAGTTTCTCCATTGCTCTATAAAAATGACAGGTATTCATTGATAAAGGCACAAATCATTATCTTTTTGTTACCAGAGCTTATAACATTTACTCTTTACCAGTTTTTGCTTCATTCCTCTTATTTTTTCTGCAAGGCAATCTTATTCACAGGAGAGATACAGCTAAAATTTATGTGAAAAAGCCAACTGCAGCAAATGAAAAGGAACTGACAGATCAGGCCACTTACTGGGTTTTGCATACTATGTTCTGAATACCTTAAAATGTTATATGTGCCAAAGTACCTTGAATAGTCAGTGAACCATAACAGTTACCATTTCCCTAAATACTCTAAAAAATTATCCATCTGGCTTTTCCGGATTTTCTTGCTTTGTTTGTATAGGGTGCTTACTGCCCAAAAGAGATGACATATTGCACCTCTGAAATGCTGTGCAGCATCACATAGCCATGCAGTTCATTTCTACAGCTAAACACTTACAGCAAGTCTTGGGAAACAGCAAGAACAAAGCAAAAAATTTATCAACCATGTGCCCCAGTGTAATGTACAGTCACTATAGAAATGTACATACAGTCATGTATAACCTTATATTTCTTAGCACAAGTGTTTTTGTTATTCCTGTCAGTTCTTGAATGCCTTTAAGTAGGACAAATTTCTATCCTTTAGGCTTTACTCAATGTGAAATAAATTAATAAATTTTATTTTTCTCTTTAAATGGCAAAGTGATGCCAGTACTCTTCAACATATTTATATATTTCATTCCAGAAGAAATCATTATACAAATATGACATGACAAAGAACTAAAACTTTTGTTTGTTCTTATGGGAGTTTGGATAGAAAAAGTATTTGAAAGAAATTTTTAGGAAAAAATGAGAAAAACTCAAACCTAGTTTAGAAGGTTCGTAAGCCTGAAGGGATTTATAAAAATAAAAGCACATAAAGAGACAGGCTCTAAAGAAGAAAAAGCCAAGGAGAGGAAACTAAGAATGTACTAAAAATCACATCCACATTACTTCACATGTTTCAAAAATGGGCTTAAATGCCCATTATCTCAACTATAGAAGTTATATGGACTATATATGTCATTGTAACTTTTTTTTTACTAATTCAGAAATAACTGAAAGCTATTTCTTTGCTTTTCTTTTAAGAGGGTTGATGGA
The DNA here is from genome assembly GCA_910950805.1 of Acrocephalus scirpaceus scirpaceus. NCBI lineage: Eukaryota > Metazoa > Chordata > Aves > Passeriformes > Sylviidae > Acrocephalus > Acrocephalus scirpaceus. The sequence goes on from OU383776.1 coordinate 32,836,388, forward strand.
TATTTCAAAATCTTGTTTGAGACCAATATGAAGTCTAGTTTTAAATAAAAAACTGATTTTCATTCACACCTAATAAAAACTGTGGCTGAATTGTAGTTAAAAGAACAGTGATCAGAACCTTTTACAGGTGCCTATGAGGGCAGGAAGGAGAATGAAGACAGCCACTCCTAATTAGTCTGTGGGTAGTAGAATTAAATTTCATTTTTTATGAAAAGGATTTGAAAAGTTTGCAAGATTTGGGAGGAGAGGAGAGAGAACCAACAAATGAAAAGTGAAACAAAAAGAAAACCCAAGAAATATTTCATTTGGGAAAAGCTGCTTCCAGAACATCAATAATTTCATCCTTGTGTTTATCTTAATATAAGTTTAACTTCATGCAATAAATATCATTGTAGCATCCACAAATGTCTTATAAAATCTTTGAATCATGCAAGAATATTTATAAATAATTAACATGAGGCTTTTTCTTTGCTTTTGAGACTGAAAAGTCAGAAGAATCTGACAGAATAGGTTAGCAGCTCAGCCATCCCAGAGTACATAGCTACAAGCTGAGCCATAAGAATATAGATATATACAGATGCTCCAGGAAATTTCACTATCTCAAACACCAAATTTAGTTCTGATTTGGAATGGGACTTATTTTGCTCCCTCCAGAATTGCAGTAAAGGTGGATTTTTGCTTGCCAAAAATATCCCACAAGCCAACTATTTTGATTTTATTTGCTAAAAGTATATGTCTAAGCAATTCTGTATAACAAACAGAAGTATTTGAGCCAGAATTGACTTTTAGATACTATCCCTTATATACCAAAAACAATAGAGCAAGATACACATATAGAATAAAATGTTTAGCAAGCTACTTGCATGAGCATCAGTCTCTGATATGATCTACAAGAGACTCAACTAGCTCATATGGTTTCAGCAAGAAGAATCACCTTAGAATAGTCAGGCTATGGTTCTTAATGTCTGTCATTTTAAGATCTAAACAGAAACAAAGTAGTCAGCAAAGTAAGATTATGAAGTCTTACTTTTTAATTAAGTATCTTCTACATGTTTTCTTGGTTCTGACAAGAGGAAATAATTACACTCAATTTGATAAATTCCAGAAATTTTGAAATCCAAATGTTTTGATGGTTCTAAAGGCCAAGTATGATATCCAAGCTTACAAAACACAAAAAAAATTTGTCCTTGCCTCTCTTTCTCTGCAGAAGCATAAGCATCTTTTCTGTTTCATTTTAATGATTCAGTCACCAACTCTAGCACCAACAGCTGTGCTGTAGGGAGCTGCACTCTTGCTACTGTACCCTGTCTCTGTCATGAGTCTGATATGACTACTCTGCCAGTGCAGACATCTCACTTCTGGTACCAAGCTTCCCCACTGAGACCCAGTCATCAGTCCCTACAAAGACCTGAGCTGCACAGCACAGAAATTGTCTGGCAGCTGGTAGAAGGCAAGTGTGGAGACTGAGCATCGTGCAACTCCTGGAAACAGCCTGACCTTGGGAATTCTGCCTACCCACAATCTATTTTTACTGACTGACTTGAAGAACCACATTTATAATTTATACTTATAAAAATATGTATTATTGCTTTTATATATATATATATATATATATATATATATATATATATAAACATTCAGGCATGCAACACATCAGCCCTGGGCTGACAAAGACCTTCTTGCATGTACTATTGCCTGTCTGGAAGATGTTGCAGATGGAACAGAAGACAAGACTAATATGGAATTACTTCTTTGGCAGAAATCTTGCTACAGCAAGAGAAAGGCACAGAATGAATCAGTTCTTCCAGATGGTCTGAGGAAACCAATATATAAGAAGGTGAGAAAGAAAAATACAGTGGCAGAAAAGCTCAGGATGAGAGGAAAAATAAGCAGCTTTCACCTTCTTCCTGACACAGAACAGCAGCTGAAGGACAGGGTAGAAGAAAACAGTAAGCGGAGAAGAGTGGGATGTCTTCAGTATAGTTGACAGCATCTAGAAATTCAAAGGATAACAATAATTTCTGTGATAGAAATAGCAGCTGTTAGTGTTTGTTCTATGGAGTAATTCACTTAATGTGTAACTTGTTAAAAAATGAGTCCAGATGTGGAGTTTGGGGCCTGGAATACTGGAACAGCTTGCCCAGAGAGTTTGTGGAGTCTCCTTCTCTGGAGACATTTAGGAATCACTTGGACACAACCCTGAATAACGTGTTCTAGGGAGCCTTGTTTAAGCAAGGAGGTTGTTCTAGATGACCTTCAGTGGTCCCTTCCAATCCTACCTGTTCTGTCACTCTGTGACAGTCTAAACCTGAGGTGGAAGAAAAAAGTAAGCTGAGACAAGAGGCAATTGGGTTGGGTTGAATGAAAGGGGGAAGAAAACAAAGAAAGTGACAGACTCCTATGAAGACAGGCTGAGACAGCTGAGGCTGTTCAGTCTGGAGAAGGCTCCAGGGAGATCTTGTAGAAACCTTCCAGTAAGTAAAGCAGGCACACCAGAGAGCTGTAGTGAAAGTACAAGGGGTTTAAACTGAAAGACAGTACATTTAGACTAGACATCAGCAAGAAATTCTTTATTGTGAATGTGGGGAGGCACAGGAACACGTGCCCCAGAGAAGCTGTGGATGACCCATCCTTGTGAGAGTTCAAGGCTAGGCTGGATGGGGCTCTGAGCTACCCGATCTAGTGAAAATTATCTCTGCCCATGGCAGAGGGATTGGAACTAGATGATCTTTCTGGTCCCTTCCAACCCAAACCATTCTATGATTCTGTGCTGGCCACTGCTGAAAACTACAGTGCCTAAAGCTTCAATACAGTACGAAAAACATGATCAATGGGGTCTAGGATGTCTTTCAAGCCCAACTAATAACATACTGAAATTGCAGAAGCATTTCATATGCACAAAAAATAGGTAAGCAAAGCATAAATGAGAAAACACTTAAAAGGCAGATCACTTTTCATTTATTCTAAGTGAAAAAAATAGAAAAAGAGGAAAAAGATGATCTTTCCTTCAAAAAAAAAAAAAAAAAATTCTGTACTTGAAAGGAGATAGAAGAGGAAAACTAAGGGGCTGCATCCCAGATCCCGAGACAAATAATGTGTCATACCAATGCATCTTTTCAAATACTTCTCAAGCCTAATTTTCAAACCATGGTAGAGATTATGACATGGAAATAGTATTTGCTTCAGGATGGTCAAAAAATCCTCAACCCTCTCTATATCTGATTTTGCATAGAAATATTAAAATTGCTGGTTTTCTTTGCAGTAGAAATGTGTGAAACTGACTAAAGTACCAATAGCAAACCAACAGGAAACATAAAACACCTGACTTCTCAACTTCGTCTCTTTAATTTAACTTGCTGTTTGACAGGTGGTTTTTAAAATAATGTTAACGTATTACACTGTTCTTGTGTGAACTAGACTACAGTGTGGGAGAGTTTTCTGCTTCTCTAGTCCTAGATGACTGTTCAAAAATCAAACATTCATGAAAGGTGTTCTAGCTGTTCAAATCAGGAAAATTTTGTTCTGTATTTCAGTCCTCTAGAACAGCACTGAAACAGCAATAGAGGATCATTACAGCAGATGCCATCGTGGTTGTATAGAAGGAGGAAAGCACAACAGCAGTTAAAAAACCCAAGTATTTGCTCTTGCAAACTAAAGCCCTAAAGAAGGTGCATAACATTAAAGCCCTAAAGAAGATGCATAACAATATTGCTGAGTTCTTGAACAGCACCAGTCTGATTTACAGCCAAAACTCACATGTCTTTGCATCATTTTAACTTGAGGAATAGTAAGCAATGGCACAAAGCTAGACTGAGTAACCAGCAACAGGACTCACATTATGGTTTTGCCACATGGAGTATGTATGTGTGACAATTCCTTAAACTGTTTTTAAAAGTGTATCTGAGACTTAATGCTTAACCTCCAAACAAATCTCCTGACCTTGTTGATCACATACATTTAAGCTTGGGTTTATATCTACTTTTATTTAAAATTACTTGGGAATTTATTTAGTTCAGGTATATAATTGAAATAATCATTGTTTTCTTTTATTCTTTGTATTTGTGCATGTTCCTACAATTGCTTTTCACCAGAACTCCCCTAATGGCCTGTCCTGAGTAAGAAACCAAAACATTGCAGAAAAATGGGAATTTTTCCCATTTTTCCCATTTTCTATATATAGAAATATCTATCTATCTATCTATCGATCGATAGATAGATAGATAGATAGATAGACAGATAGATTTTTTTTTTTGGTAGAAATTCAGAAAAAGTATACATCCAGGGTGTGGTTATATGCATTTTAAACTCTGGTGTCCCTTTTGGTTTTTATTCTTCCCTTTGTCTTTGTTCTCTCCACACATCCAGCTAGTTTTATCACTCTGCTCACTCCCAAAAAGGTCTGTCCATTTAGAAACCAACGTGCATCTATCTGACCCTCTTCCAGAATCCTTCTTTTGACAAGGAACAAGAGCAAGCTGTTGGCTCAGTGTCAACAGTGGACTTTAAAGTCATCAGCAGTAGGAAGAAACAAGGAGATTTGAGCCCTATTTGGTTGGAAACCGTCAACTCTTTTTTTTTTTTTTTTTTTAACGTTCATGTTTGCCATGCCAGTCCATCATCTTGAAGTCCAAACCAGCCTCAGACTCAAACTTTGTGTTTAATTAAAAGTAATTTTTACTACAAAACTAGGAGACAGGATATTTTAGGACCTCTAGAGTGAGGGATGTAAAATCAGGTTTTACCAGAATGTAAAGTCTGGTTTATACATTAAAAATAATAATAATAATAGTGGGCTTCTTTTCAGTTGCTATATTTGTTTCAACCAATCCCTTCCCCTCAAATAAAGTCCAACTGTATTATCATAGTTTTTAACTCACAGCAAGTGATATTCACATGTAAGTTTACAGATCTAATTAACGACAGGAATATGTTTGATCCTTAAACTAGTATTTAAAAATCAAAACCTTAGTTTAAAATTATTTTATTTTTTATGTATGTTTGTAAACTTACAAATGTCTTCTGGTTTCTTTTCTATTATTCTGCTTTAGAAAGATAACTATTTTTTAATTTAATGGGGGGGAAAAAGTCATCTTGAGGCTCACGGAAACACAATAAATGTAAGGTCTTCATTCACTGAAAGACACTTAGGAAACAAGACAAGCTCATTTCAGCATTTGTCTTGGGTTATGTAGCCAAAAAAAGTATATTCTATTTCATCTGTTGAAAACAGTTGAGATGTTTTTCTTCATCTCTTGTAACTCCAGGGGGGAGGGGGGCGGATGCCTTCTGATAATGGGCCAGCCATTCAAACCAGGTGGGGCAGTGTTTCTTATCTTTTTCACTACCCATCCATTCTCCAGGGAGATATCTTCTGCTAATAGGCCATTAAGGCTCACCAATGACATGACACATTACATCATCCCAATGTGAGATGCTCCCCCCAGTGTGGGGGGAGCCAACCATTCTTACCTGGATAAAAAACTGGGACTCAGAAAACACCAAGCATCTGGGGATCCAGCTTTCCACTGGGCTCTGGGAGGAAGACTGGACCCATCTCGCTACTGCTGGACTTTCTATAGGATTATCTTCTACAGCATCATCTCTGCTCCACAGAACCACATCTGTTACTCCAGGAGGATTTATTTGGACTGCTTCCAACAGGGATTCAGGTCATATGCCTGACTCTATCAGGGTTTACCAGGACTTTTGTTTGCTTGCTTCTTTTTTGTACTACTACAATTGTATTTTTAAATATTCCTAGTAAAGAACTGTTACTCCTATTCCCATACGTTTGCCTGAAAACCCCTAATTGCAAAATTATAATAATTTGGCGGGAAGGGGGGTTTACATTCTCCATTCCAAGGGAAACTGTAGCTTTCCCTGGCAGACAACTGTCTTTCCAAACCAAGACAGCATCTTTTCAAATTTTACCTAAAACACTCTAAAAGCATACAATATGCTATCCAGGTGGACCATATACCCTCAAGACAACCTTAATTCCTGTCATCATGCCATAGTGTGGATTTTGGCTAGGAAGGAGAACACCTTTGCATTTTCTTTGCAAAGCTCAACAGCTTTACAGTCTGTTTGTTTGGAGAAACAAAGCAGAGGAAAAGGGAATATATTTGTCTGTGATTGATCCTAATTATTCTTAACTCCTTGACAGTAGGCAAAGGGTGGAGAGTTTCAAGCCAGAAAATTATGTATCTGTAAGAACAAATAAAGTTCATGTAAAAGCCACCTCTGAAGAATTAGTAAAAGACAAAGCTCAGCAAAAAAGAATTCTTTGCACTGGCAGTAGAATTATGTAATTAGTCTTGGTCATTTCCCAGATTGTTGTAAATTAGGCTAAATATCTTAAAGCTGACTTAAATATCATGAACTTTAAAGTAGAGGTGAGGAGAAAATAAGATAATGTCATATCTTTACACTTACCATCTCTGTTTTGACTCTTTAGGATAGTCCAAGGCCAAATTTCAAATATTTCTCTATAGCTAGGAGGAAATAAACTTTTCTTCTTGTTTCCTCATATCCTCAGTGAAAGATTTGTTTTCTATTTAATACGCGTTCTCAGGAACCAGAGAATGAGGTGAACATTGAACTATAATCACTTTGTGACAAAACAGAAAGGACTGGTAATGCTCCAAAACTGTTATTAGAAAGTGTCCTCATGAAAGAAAAGCTTACAGTTTTACTCAAAACAAACCAAACAAGACTTTGCAGGTTCTCAAGATTTTTCAGACTTCACGTATGCAGTTGAGCAAGGTTTGCTGCTTAGCTCTTATATGTGTAAAACTGTGTGGTTACACATCATTTGTCTAAACAGAAGAGTAGCATCCCCACATGTGACCACCCTTTTATATCTCACCAAGCCCAGATTTCAAAGTCCAAAGTTCATGAATCTTCAAATCAGACATCCTTTAGATAGCAAGTCCACAGCAGAGAACACAACTATCTTGGCTCAAACCCTTCATCTATTTCCAAAACTGAAAAAATCTTTCTTTGCAAGTTATCCCAGAATAATATGGTAACTTAAAAGCCTTCATCACATAGAAGTAATAGAACATTTTTAAACCAGGAAGTTCGCACACTTACCTTTTCCAGTAGCACTGCATCTACAGCACTACTGTAACCAAAAGTATGTATTCTATTACCATCTATGTAAGCTGTTAAGAAAGGAGAGGCAATGTTCTTTATCTTCTCTATGATGCATCCCTGGTAACTCCCTCTGGAGGGCTATCTTCTGCTAATGGGCCAGCACGTCTTACTGCATGACTGATAAAATTACATCATCCCATTGTGAGATGCTCTGCCCAGGGGGAGGAGCCAAGCATTCCTACCTGGATATAACCTGAGGCCTAGAATACCACAGGCAGTCCTACCTACTGGATTCCCAGAGACAAAACTGACATATCACTGCTGGACTTCCAGAGAAAGGCTGGACCCTTCCACAGGATAATCACTTCAACAGAACCACATCTATCACTCCAACAGTACTGCAGACACCATTTAATTGTACTGCAACCACCACCCTGACCTACAGGGTGTTAGGTTGTATTCTGACTGTCAGTTTAAGCCAGTGCTCCTTTACTATTACCTTATTTTAATTTTCCTATTAAACTGTAAGTTCCAAGTTGTTACTTGGAATGTCCTGCTGGTTTGCTTCTAAATTAGTACCTGCTGGTAGACTTGTGGCATAAACTAGAAAACAGGCATATTTTATTACAGATAAGAGTTAAATAGAGATACCTCAAGTTTGGCTAATATTCTCATTTTCTTGAGTCCAAAGAACAGTTCATATACATTTATTTTACTTCCATTTACTTCCATTACAAGAAAATCCTTCTTTGATTTTTATGCAGAAGCCACCTCAGTAGATTTGCTTAGCTGTGTACAAGTAACTTCACTTGCTTTCTCTGCAATGAAAATGAGTTCAAACAATCCATCCTCCTTCCTTTCATGGAAACTCAACATCTCTAATGGTTTTTCCAAGCAAAGCCTGCATCTTTATTAGGTCACTCAGTGTGCACCATGATAATGAATCATTGTCTGCCACAACAGTTTGTATTTAAGTTGGCTGCTTTCCCTCGTGTTTCCCTCAGTCTGAAGAAAGACTTATAAAATTCAGTTTCCAGGTGTTTCTACACTCACATTATTGCGGTGAATAGTAAACCACTTATAATAACAAAGCAGACAGATTAGAGAAAAGAGGACACAGCTGGCAAAAATATTGACATAATTCTAGACAGCAGGATAGACAATATTTTAAGAGCATTTTATATTTCTTCACCCACTATCTACAACATAATATTGAACTGCACTTAGATGGGATTTCCATGGGAATTAAATATCCAACTTTGATTGAATATCAGTACAATTCTGAGCCTCTATTCCCATATTTTGCTCTTCGGATCCTTGCCATAACCTATTTGGAGAGCATATCTGTCCACCTGCAGCACACTTTCAGTTAACCATATGCTAATCAAATACTGGTTATGCATATTTAGGCTCACTTTGTCAAATGAGGACAAAAAAGTAAATGGTTATAAAGGTTGTAAGAGTAGGGAGGAAAATCACTTGAGGAAATTTATCCTAAGCACAACACAATTTTGCATTTAGAATACAAGCAGATACTAATTTCTATTTGTGAAATAAGCATTTGACATTAATAAAAAAGAAGGAAAAATAGTGATATAAAAAATTCAGTTCCAGAGAGCTATAACAAGTTGAAAGACTACAAATTTCATTCAATGCAGTTTATTTAAAATGCAGTACCACTTTTAATTCCACAAATTTCTTTTAGGATTAAACATCCTTTCAACATCATCTTAGAGAAATATTTCTTGAAACTCTATTATTGTTTTTTAAGTGATTTTTTAAGTGATTATTTAAGTGTTATGCACAAAATCTCACAAATTATAGGAGAAATCACCTCTTGTAATGGGTCAGGAGTGGTCTGTAGATCAATTTAAGAAAAATTCTTGGAGCATTTAACTTCAGCCACAAATACATATAATATGCCAAACAGTATTATGTGGGAGGGTTATACTGCCAGCTTGTGTTTTCATATTTGAAACAAGAAATCTAGTCATGGATGTCACAAAGATAATTTTACCATTGAATTAAATTGAGTATTGAATTAAAAATATATTTCTTCAGTTCTGATTGCCTAAAAAGTATGAGACTGAGGACAGTCACACAGAAAAAACAGAAGTACCATGCTATTGTAGCTAATAATTTAATTATAATATCAAGAACAACATATTATTATTTAATTTCCATACTTCTTTTGCTGACAAAATTCCAATCTCCCCAAAACCAACAATGGAAAACAAGGGCATTATACACCAGATCCCTCTGTATTTGCCTTCTTCAGTGAAACATTTATTACAGTGTTCAGCACATGCTGGGACATGTTTTAGAGGCAGGCCTTCTTAAGGACTGTTTTTCACTTCCTGAAAAATATAATTAATTGTATTATGAATCAGAGTTCTAATGAAGATTAGTTGTTATGTCTCAATGCAACTGTACTGGGAAAGGGACAGAGCCAAAGAGATGGAGAATTTGGACAGCCCTGCACTTGTGCATCAGACATAAGGGTCAGAAGGTACACAGTCAGAAGGTAAACGGTCAGAAATCACAGAATACTTTGGTGGGTCTGTTACAGTGATTTTGTTGTCTCAGGTGAATCTTTGAAGTCTCTGAACGTTGAATATTGAGTAGCAGGTATAAGAGCTAGGGAAGAAGGGAAGTAGACAGACTAGATAAAAAGAAAATATCAGAGTACTTTAAACTGAGTAAGTATATAAAACACTTGCAGTTGCTTGCCTGCAATTCCTAACACATATGACCTTTAAAACTACTGCAAAGCATTTCCATGGTTTGTAACAAGAATAGGGCAGTAACATAACACCCAGAAGTAAAAATCTTTAAAATAATTTAAAATTATCTAAATTCAGTTGGAAATTTTCCAAGGGTGAAAATGAGGCTGTTGGTACATCAAGCTTTTCATTACATAAGATATGCATCAAGAATGGAATCTCTCACTGCTTAGGGTGTTCCTTTGCTCTTTTCCCAGGTTAGAGCCAAAATACATGGAGCCTCAAAACTGAAACAAAAACTAGTTATATGAACAATTTTAAGACTAGCTCTAATTCCATAATTTTTATAGCAAAGAGAAAATGCATCAGGTATTCTTGTCCTGAGAAACTGTTAAAACGGGTATATGAAATGTCAAAAAATGCAATGAATAATTACTAGAGAGTTACCATTAGATTCCTACAGTAATATTAGTTTGCACTCTTTAATCACCAGACACCCTTAAAATGTGACAAGTATTGACATAATAAGATTCCAATTTGCTGACAAATTTCCAAACATCTCCTGTATCCGTGGGCTTTGGCTTCAATAGACATATCTGCTCATATTAATTTGCAATGTTGTAGTATTGTAAACATTTAAAAAATATTAACATCCAATACAACTCTCAGAATCAGATACTGAAGCAAGGCCTTTCTTCTCTGCCTGTTAGAGCAGGGTAAGTACTTAACAAAAATTCAGTATTTTCAAAAATTCTGTATCTTAGGCCTATAAAGGAAAAATTCAGTTCAGTGATTGAATGACATTAAATGAATTCAAAAGTAAAAATGAACACTCACGTTCATGCTTGCAGCATATATTTCAGCTTCTATTTTATGCTGTTTTAGCTTTCTTAGTGACCTATTAACTTCCTGCATCATCTTTATCAATTATTATTCTACAACCAAGCCATAATTATTCATTAAATGGAAAATATTTTGGACAATGCACGGTCACATTTTCATGACACATTGAGTCTGAATTTTTTTGCTTTTCCTTCTTAGATGTTCTGTCATTACTCAGTCAAAAATTTAATCCGGATCAAGACTGATCAAAACAATTTCACATGCAAGTTACACTAATCAGTTAATGCCAGCTTTTTTTGCTTTTCCATCTGGTTATTGTAGTTAACCACAATACATTACATTTTTTCCTTTTAGAAACAACAACTGGGGACAGATAAATAACCCACAAGAACCTTTCTAAGTGAACCCTGAAGACGTGCTTCTCAGAAAGAATTTATGAACAGCTTAAACTCACCCTGTTCTTACAAAATAAGGATGAATGTTGCCAAGCTACTAATACCCCAGGATCATAGATGCAGACAAACCAAGACATTACATGCTTACAAAGCTGGCCTCTCTAAGACAGCAAAGATGTAGCTTTTTAGTCTAAGACATTTGGTGACTATCATTTTTACATTTTGTAGAGTACTTACAGAATGGACGGTAAATAACAGCAGCTTCCTTTCAAAACAGATGTCACACAACCAATTAAAAAAAACCAAACAAAACAACAACAACAACAACAACAAACCAAAAAGCAAACACACAAGTAGTACTTTGACTGGTTTTCAAAGACTTGGGGGAAGAGAAGTCCCCAGAACATGAACGTTTGTAAGGAGGCTGGAAAAGAGGAAGAAGCAGTGTATTGTCATCACAAAGAGTAAAGCATCTATTAGGGAACAACTAAGGTCACGTAAAGGTTATTTCCTGCTATGTCTCTGTGTTTCTATTTTAAAGCTTCACAGACATTTGAGCACAAAAGCTTCTTACAATCACGCTGCATTCAAAAATTCTAAAATTGAGTGTGCTTGCCTTTTCATAAGGAAGAGAAACCTGAAAGTACTGCAATGTAGGTCATTTTACACTTCCTCAAACCATTCATGTAGCTCTGATTTGTGACTTCATAAATATTCTTAATATCTACCAATCCTATGACTTTTTAAAACAACTATCATAGTTTGAGCAAAGTTTTGAATTTCAACTGAAATTGCTGTCCCATGAGAGCCAGATTAAACACTCAGTTAAGCATTGATTTAAATGTAAAATTAGATTGGATCACCATCATGGCATTCAACTCGATCTGAACTCAGAATGTTTCTGGGCTCATTTACCCTTGCAGAAAATCACAATGTTTCGCACTGTGATTAACACTGGCATGGCAAACAAGCATGCCATGCAACATCTGAGGAAATATACTTTAAAGTGAAAGAAACTGAAAGGCACTATTTCCCAAGGCAAGCTGTTTTGTTCATTCACTGATTACTGTGTCTTTTAAAAGCTAACAGTCTACCATGGTATAGAACAATTTATATCTCAGTTGCTTTCCTCTGTGAAATTGAGGCACTTGTCTCTTTTCTCCTTTTGACAGGTTTATCTTTGAACACAATGGTGGTTCAAACATGATGTACATCCCACTGAACTACTGAGCACATTATGGACACATGATGTGTGTCCATATTACATGTTTACCTTTGCATCAGGTTGCAATACACAAAAAAAGCAAACAGTTTAATGATTTCAAAAGGGCATACTTACTTTCAGGTTCAAGTATCAGTTTGCTCATTAAGCTGCTGCTAATCACCTCTCACCAATGAACCATTGCTTTATTGCCCTCAAAGAAGAGCAATGAGCTGGTGAAAGAGATCTAGAGCACAAGCTTTATAAGAAGCAGCTTAGGGAGATGGGGTTGTTTAGCCTGGAGACAAGGAGGCTCGGAGGGGATGAAGGTTGGTCTCTTCTCCCAGGTAACTAGTGATAGGAGGAGAGGAAATGTAATCATGTTGCCCCAAGGGAGCTTTAGGATTGGTTATTGTAGTTAGGAAGACATTAGGAAAAACCTCTTACCTGAAGAAGTCCAGGGAGGTGGTTGAGTCAAAATCCTTTGAAATATTTTAAAGCCATGAGGATATGGCACGTGGTGACATAGTTTAATGCAGGACTTTGCAGAGTAAGGTTAATTGTCAGACTTTGTGATCTTAGAGATCTTTTCCAACGTAAATGATTCTATAATCCTAGATATGTATTGTTATTTTACTTTCAAATTATGAGTGTGCTTCATTCGTTATAGCTTATCATGATATATAAGGAACAATTTTGCTGCAAACAGTCTTGTGTCACATTCTATATGGAAAATATTCAAAAAACAACACCCTTGTTTTAACAACAAATCTGACAACTTGAAATTTTTCATGAGTTCTGCTACTGCTGTCTTTGTCATTCAAATTCAGTACACTCATGGATATTCAACATATTGAATGTAATATTTTTGAAGAAAAAATGTTAATACTTGGCAGACAGATTTACACAGTAACACTGAAGACCCAGCAAACACCCAGTGATTTCTCAGCATATCTTAGAAGAACCTACATAGATATCAAAAGTGACTAACTGACCGTGTCTTGAACACACAGCAGATTCTATGCTGCATTGTCCTAGGTTCCACACATTATGGTAAAGTAACTCTGGGAACAAAATTTATAGGATGAGTTTTTAGAATACAGAAGCTCTGTAGCAAATTATTACTATTTATTTCTGAATAGGAACAGAATTTCTGGGTTTGTTAAGCATTCATTTTTATATGGTTTTAAAGCCTGAAATGGTGCAGGGAGGAAAAAGCAAGGTGAGGAGAAATTTATTTCTGACTTTACTATTAAGTCTTTGATCATTTGTATGCCCTTAGGGGGAGTGATACCTTTCAAAGCACTGTAATGCAGAAGATTGTGGTTGATATAGGCTGGATTCTTTTAGCTCCTATAGAATGAAAGCAGAGCAGCAAGTGTATGGACATAGTAGCAAAGCTGAAATTATATTATACTTTCAAGTATTAATTATTCCCTTCATCGTCTGCATTATAAGGAACTGGTTGTGAAAAATTGAATCTTGACTTTCACATAAGAGAGCACATATCCCAAACAACCTGGGGCATCCGAAGGGAATGAATTTATTCATTAAATATTGGAACTTCACTTTTTAATACACTTTTAATTAAAGAAAGGAAAGAACTGGACAATAAGAAAACAATGCTTGGAAGAGCTTGCAAAACAACCCATAAGCCTTAGACAAAAAATTCTAAATTTGAAATTGTTTCATATAAAATTCTTCCTTTTTATCTCAGTTTAGAGGCAAATTTTAGGAGAAAAATGCTCTGGAATGAGTGCTTTCTCTAAAGAGAAGGGCTTCAGTAATCCCATTTGCCAATGACAGAAACAAAAATCAGTTGATGAAAAAAAACCCAAAAACCTGTTTAAAAAAAAAAAGGTGCCTACCAGGCATAGAAGAAAAAAAGATTGAATAAATGTTAGATATTGAACTTTCAAAACCTTATCCCCACCCACCAGCTTGCCGTGTGGGTGGGAGGACAAAAATGGTGGCTAGCCCCTTTGTCTCCCGGAAGGGAAAAGAAAAGGAGTTCACGCAGCAGCTCGGGCAAAACAGATGGAAACCTGCTCGACTTCTGGTGTTGGTCTCCTCCTCACAGCAGGCGAAGCTGGTGGGTTTGGGTGTCCTTTCTTTTGCTGGCTTGGTTTTTCCCAGATTCAGACAGGTCGGAGCAGGCTCCTGAGAGGCCCTCTCAGACATTTGGATCTCTGACCAAAGAAAAACAAGCCGAAAAGCAGTTCAAGGAAAAAAAACCAAAAAGCTGAAGAATCGCTGCTGGAGTCCAGGGGAAAAGTGGGGAAAGGAATAAAAAAAAAGAAACTTGTGTATGAGCTATCAAAAGAGCTATTCTAGCAAAGGCAGTGTTATAATGATCCGCGCCCGCTGCGGAAAAAGACTTTGGATAAAACCCGCACAGGAGCCCAAGGCTCCCTGCCCCTTCCCTGCCTCCATCTTAAAGCTGCAGCAGACATTTCTTGGCATAAAGCAGGCTACTAGGAATAGAGCATCATCATAAATTCACCCCAAGACACTTTTTTTTTTGTAGTTTATGTGTACATACACCAAATATATATTACACATTCTTGAGGGCAAAAATATTGTTACTTAAATTACATTCATATGATTCCTTGGTAAAAAAAAAAATCAATTTGCCAGATCAATTTTTCTTAAACAAGTTCATCATACTCTGGAACAATGAACTAATCAATAAGGAAATTTTTATCAGATGCTTTGCAGCCATCCCACTTTAGTAATTGCTAGAATTTCATATTGACAGGTGATGGGATGGTTTGAAGGAGGAATTGATTAGTTAGGCTGCAGTGCTACAAGTCAACACCGCAACAATAAAGATATATCCCCAGAGTGCCAGGGTTTGGAAATCAAACAGGAGGTAAGTTGTTACATTATGCATTTGACCCTGGAGGTAGTTCAAGATTGCAAGTTTTGTGGTTGTATTCAAAGCCACAGAAAGGAAAGAGGAAAGGAACCGCTACCACATAACTTTGTAGTGATTTTTTTAATTGGAGAAAACAGTAGTGCATGGCACCATCTAACTGTTTATGTTGGATGTTTGAATGAAAAAACTATTAAAAAGAATTTAAAAGTTTGCTAACCCGTGGTATGCATCAGTAGGATGGTAGATTTTGATCAGTAGTTCCGGACAGAAGCAGGAATGGCATAAGTAATTACAAATAAGATGGCTAGAGTGAAAGGATTTCTATCTCACAGTATAGACAGGAAAAATTATTTGCCTTGTAATGATTCTTGAACAGCTGTACTCCATTTTTCCACAACAGACCAAGTCAGCAGGATATGATAATATATAAAATACAGCTACTGAAATCAAGGCTGATTCATTATGAGGAGGACTCTCAGCTGTGTGCTCAGGTCACATTGTTGGATGCATTTTGCAGAAGCATGCCAAATCACAAAATCTATTCACAATGCCAAAAGAATAAGATCTGCATTCATGTCTGCTAATGGCCAAAGATTTGAGCTCAATTAAACAACTGAGTTGGCTACAAGAGAAGAAAAACATTGGCTCTACATTTCTAAATGTCTCAAATTTGCAAAGAAGCAATTAAAGAGGACTTTTTAGCAACAAGGTCAGTGATCAGTCTCAGGGAAGTTAATAAAACATTGACATCCACAGGTACAGGACCAAGTGCTGCTCTCCTAAATCAAGTACATACTCCAGTAAGTCAGCTGGAGTGTTCACACCTTGGGGACAACCACAAGAACAGTGAATGCTATACAGCACAAAGCTCTAGTGCTGTCACACACATAGGCATTTGATGCTGCCAGTGTGCACAATCTGCCTCATCTAAACAAAACCAGGCAGCAAAACTGCCTTCTTTTCCCTTTTAGTTCACTGGTTCTAACCCTGCTCTACTCAAAAAATCTCTAACAAGTGGGTACAGCTTGTGTAGTAGAATATGTGGATAGTTAGTTATTGCACCTGTAATTTTTTTTTTTTTTATGCCGGTTGGGAGCCCCTTCTTCCAAAAATTGAAAGCAAAAATTGAAAGCTTCCTACTACAAAAAACTCAGTGATACCAGTATGTAAGTTCAGAATAGTATTAGCTAACATCTGTTAGGCAATGCAGTTACTAAACATTCATCTAAATAAAAAGCTTTGCTCAACTTTCATAATGTTTCCTCTGACATAATTCAAGTGGCATTTCAGTCTGACACAGCTAGAATAAGAAATATGTTTCGAACAACTTTATCTTCATTTTATATTCTCTGAAACTATGTATTTCCCAAGTTCTTGGTACTGCTGTTTGTATCATGTCCTATGTCATCTTTAGACCATGCTTCTCAGTTTGAAATTGAAATCTGCAGAAGGGCTAGTTTTAGAGTAATTTTTGCTATCATAAAGTAGATTGAGCAAAATTCACCATGAAAATCTCCATGCACAAAGTCTCTTTGATACAGTAAAATAATCATTAACTCTCTTTTTATCACATATTGCATGATAAACATATAGTTATATGTCAGGTTTTGAATTTGATTTTTATATATACTTATTTAAATTTACCAGATCACTTCACATTCCCACCTCTGTGTTTACCTGGGAATGTGTTTAAAAAGACAATCTTAATACAGTAATTTGTCTTTCAAATAAAATGTTCGAAGTTGTAGGAGCTAATTTAGTGCATCTGGGTCTGTGACATTCAAGCCCAAGCACAAAAAAGTTACCTGTATTCATCCCTGAAGGAGCTAAGACTTCTGTAGATTTCATAGGAAAATGGTCAATCTTTGCAGAACTCTGTACATTCATGCTACTAGATTGAAGAGATACATATTATATAGACTAGGTATTGAAAGAACGACAGAAATTGATTATTAATATTACACTTCAATGATAGCAAAGAAAAAATAGCATTTTTGCTTTTGACATGAGCAGTTTAGCATTTGGCATATCAATATGGAAATGCAATGCAAGGAGGAAGTAGCAGCAGTAAGTGCAGGGGACTTTCAAAGAACTTAATTTGTGTTGTAACTTCTTAACTATTTTACCTTTCTCACTGTCTGATTTTAGTTGGGTCATTTTCCACTGCTATTTACCATTTCATACACATATTGTAAAAGTTTTCCATACAACATGGAGGACATCTTTAATGTGTTTGCTTTTATTTTAAGAAAATTTTTTCAGCAAATCAGACCGCTTTTACATCACTCTGGTTTTGTCCTTAGTTTGTAATTTCTGAAGTTCTAAATTTTAATGACTGGGAAAATGATGTCCCAGGTTGTATTTATGTTAATATCTGGGTGTCTTATATTTGCTTACATCTTTCTGCTTGAGTTGAATTCTATCTAAAAAAAAAGGAAAATTATTTTAGTATTTATTACCATAAAGTATGTTCTTTGCCCAATGAAAAGTAAGAAAGTGAAACATATATCACTTGCCAAGTGGCACAAGAACAAAATCGTTTATAAAATCTGCCTGACTCTTCTTGTAGCTGATCACATATTTAAGTATACATCTGATGATCTAAGCTTGTAAAATAGATGAAGTGTGCTAGTTCTGAACCATAATTCCACAAGTACTTCTTTTACTCAGAAATTGAAACTGTGACATTTTTTACAATTTATGCTGATATGCCTTTTTTCCACTGTGTGTGGAAGGAGGGCAGGGAGAAAAATCGATATAAACTTCCGCCAATAGGACTAAGGAGATGCCATTATAATTCCTACTTTTGCTACAGTACCTCAGACAAGAAACACTACCATCCTGTACCAGTGTTGTCAGTCTTCACTTCCAGCTCCATTCAGCAAGGACCATCTTAATAAAGATGTGTTCATCTCTTAACAATGCAGGCCCAAACTCCAAAGCAATTAATGGCAATTAACAGTAGTTTTAGATAAAGTTAGGTACACCCAAAGTAGGGACCACGTTATTTCTCCATAACAAAATACCACACTTAGTTCCAAATAGATACCAAAATCACAAATAAACTACTAGGGGGAAGTAATTTGAAGGAAATGAAAGAAGGAAAGAAATGTAAAGCAGATTTGAGGTGTCTTTTATGTCAGAATACCTCATGGATAAGGAAGACAAGACCTTTAGTTGAATGAAACCACTTCAGAATACCTCCTACCCACCAATACCAGCGGATACTACCAGCCTCCAGCTCACCAAGGCTTCCAACACACATCTTCTGAAAGCTGAGCGAGAAACTTCTGGCACCAGTTCCTCCACAGAGTTTTCAAGAGATGTATCCTGCACAGCTATCAATTGTAGTTCTCCAGCTCAGGCTGGAGTCTAACGCCCCAGCTGCAATGGTTAGAATAACTTCAAAGCAATTTTTTGAGAAGTGAATATTGCATACACATACACAATGGACATACATAAAGCTAATAGGACAACTGAAACAGCCAGAGTATAGATTAGGGTTTCAGTATAGACCTATCCTTAGGACCTATCCTCCAAGCTATTTGGAAAGAGCTATTTTTCCTGGACGAAAACGAGTGCTTTGTTTTGGTTTAGCTTAACTTTAAGTTACTCCTAGCCTCTAAAAACACTCACAGAGCTGAAGTTCAAAATACTACCTCCACAATTCCTTTAAAATTAAGAAGACACCTTGCTAAAGACATAACTTTTTTTGACAATGTTAGTGGCTTTTTTCAGTCATAGAGTAAAATCAAAAAATGAAGGCGCATCAAACACTTCTGATACCCTTAGGTAAGTTTGCATGTATGTCTGTGGCTGTATGTGTGTGTGTGTGTGTATGTGTGTGTGTGCAGATACATACACACACACACACATACACATATATATATACATACACATATGTATGGTAGCCTGAGGCTGCCAGAAACTTTGCCTGCTGAATGAATTATAGAACAGGAAGCAGATGGGCTGTGTATATGAAACAACCACTATCTGGCATGATATGCTGTGCAATTTGGCTGCAAAGATTAAATTGAGCTATTGAATGTTTAATACACTATGCATAACAAATACAGCCAGAGCCACAAAACAGCATAAATTATAGAATTGGTATTCACGCTGCCTTTCCCAGGAATCAATACTCTGCCACAGCTCATAAGGGTCTGTTGTTTAATACACATAAGAAGAGAAGAATTCTTCTATTAAAATGAGTTATCTGGGCTATTTACCAAAGGCAGTGATTTAACAGTCGTAAAGTCTATGTAGTGCTGTTGAATGCAGATGATAATACTTCTTGTCCTTGTCGGCCTATTTCATAGCTCCTATCAGTTGCTGCTGCTGCAAGGTCTCCTGGGTACATTAGCAGTCAGCCCAGGAAGTGTGTTTAAGTAACGGACATAATGTTCACATTTGCTAGACCAGCCTTCTCCCTAATCATGAATTATTCTTCCCCAAGGCTCAATTGGAACATTACTTTAGAAGCAAGAAGATTTAATCCTTTTCAGCTGATTGGAGGGAATGATTACAGTCTTATTTTCTTGTACAGGCTGTCTCCAGTGAAGGTGCCTTTTTCTGTCCTCATCTTTAATAGGCAGCAATCTTTATTTCCCTGGAGGGAAATGGCAGTGTATTCAAAATGGGATAAATCTTCAGGAATGTGAGGTGCTGAGACTGTAGATCACTGCTGGTTAGTTAATTAGTTTAGCCCTTGCTTATTTCATCTCCAAGACAAAACACCTTCCAACAAGGCAAAAGGAAGGAAACATGCAAATAACCGATCACGCTGCCTAAAAATATAACCTCTGTGCACTTGATTTTAAAATGCAACTTACAGTTTTGAGTTCTATTTGGATGCAATCAGCCAAATAAGCAGTGCATTGTTCCTTTAGACTTTTCTGACTGCTAAGGATTATTTGACCTGCAGAAATAGATTATATCTTTATTCACTGGAAATTGCTGAAACAGATACAGGCAGGAGGCTACAAAAGGAGATATGTATAGACCAGCAAGAATGTGATTGCACTTGGCATACAGAGATATGCTTACTCAGACAGTAAATCCTGTATCCTGTGAGATTAAAAAACATTTTTTTTGCACATAAATGTTAAATGTGTCTTTAAACACTGGGCCCACAAATCCCCAATTACTGGTGTTTTGACATTAAAGATGAGGAAAATATTATGATTGTAATAATCTTTATTCTACGAGAGAATATGGTTTGAAAGTCTAATAATTCTCAATAGTTTTTCTTTCAAAACTCTCTAAGGTTTCAAAATCCCTTCACTGAAGCAAGTAAAACTATGGTTTGCCATTGCATAAACATTTTTAATTACCCAAAAATTTTTCTCAGGGGGCATACTTTTAAAGCAATAAAAAATGGAGGAGAAACAATACAATCTTATTAATATATTTGTAACTTCAAATCCTGTTTAGTCCATCTCTAATTTAAAGAGAGGCCCAAAATCTGTCATCCTGCAATTTATTTACAGGGTCATGATATCCTGACATTGCATATATTATATTGTCAAGAGCTAAATACAATGCTTGCAAAGTGCAGGAAATCAGAATGCTAGGGGCTGACATTTTTCAATCTCTAAAACAATGGATGAAAGAAAATTAAAATAAAATTTGCAGGAAAAGGACATTGTAAAATAATGATTCTTTTGTTAAATAAAGCTAAAAAGGCTAAGAAGGTATTCAAGAAATATGTCAGCTTGGGTTCTTTGCTTCTTTTCTTTACTATACAAAATTATATTTTGATACAGACTCAGAGATATATATTAAATGAAAAACCAATTATTTACAGCCTTTTCAGACACTGACAAGAATATTTCTTCAGTCCTTGATAAAAAGTTGAAAGGTCATGGAGAACTTTTATCTCAGTTTGTGGAGTGGAGTGTGAAGGTTATCTGGAAAGTACTAAAGTTCACACTCTGCAGGCTCACCCCATGAGGAAAGTGTGAAATTTTTTCCCTGAGGCTCCTCCCTAAAACATTCCATTCTGAACCTAGCTACCAACTGCATAAGAGTTACCCCGTAAGTGACATTTGGATTTTACATTACTTGGTTTCATTTTTCTACATTTACAGTTCTTTGCATAATGGGTAATATTCACAGCCCAGTTACTTTCAGGAAAACTTACCTAAATTTAATTTGCCACAAGCAATGACGCACAGCCATAGTTTGAACAGAGACTCTATAAATATCACATTTGAAGCTTGCATATGTAGGATCAATTTTTTTTCTTCCCTTAAGATATAGGGCTGTGTCCTTCAGGATCAGGACTCCTATCTGCAATAATACATTACTGTGGACACAGACTAACTCTGAACAGGCAGTGAAGATGATTGATTGTAAGGATCATCCACGTCTGAAGATTAAACCTTTGCTAGGAGTGGAAAATCAGTTTCCTGGAGAACCCACAATAGCAAAAAGAAGAATGTCTAGCTTTTAGCATTTAGCCCCAACTGCATGAAGGCTTAGCCCCTCTGTAATACAGATTATGATTCAAATCTAATCATACTTAGAAGTTACTTCTATCAGAGTTTATAACCAAGAATCTCTGCAAAGTATGAAAAAGGGAAATATTTCTCTTATGTTAACATCCATTAGCAGGGAAACTGTACAAGTCTAGCAAGAGACAGACAAAATTCCTGAAGTAAAATCTGAAAACTGTACAATTCAGATTGACAAATGTATGTACATCAGTATGGGGAGAACAGAGGAAAACTATTGACCCCATGCAAGAGTGAGTCCCTGATTATGTTGCCCAGTACACATACACACAGAATATTGACTTATGCTGACTTGGTACCTCAAGCTGCCTCATGATTTTAGCAAATCTCATAGATCAATGCTCATTCATCCAGTATTATTTCCTCAGTAACTGCTGATTTTTTGGGTGACTCTGTTTTCTTCTTCATCCTTAGGGAATCTACAATATCAGCTTCCTAACGTGATTCCTGAATTAGTAAGATCTCTTCTATTTTCCTTTGGATACTGGAAATTGGGCCAGCTTCTTCTGATGAGAAAAGGAGTTGAATAGGACTTCAAGAAGAGTGGAAATAAGCCACCTTTGAGCTCTATTGAAATCCCACTCTGAGTTGCGAGAACATTGCATATAAAGTACCTTGATTGGTTATGACTCTCTCTGCTATTTTTTTCAATGATCAATAGTTGAAAATAGTTACAATCAACCTCTATGTGATCTAGTGAAAAAGAAATATATAAAAATGTTTATAATGATAATGAAGAGAAGACACTTCCCAGATGCTAGGAAAATGTTCCATTTAAAAGGTATTTGGTGTTACTTATTTTTTATTAAAAAAAAAATAACCTCAAACCAAGCCAAAAGTAAGTTTATCTTAATTCATTCTTCGAGCTAACTAACAAACAAGAAAGGATGAACTACAACAATTTTTCTTCATTCGATGAAATGAGTCTGACATGGTTTCCATGCTATTTGTAGATAACTACCAATAAAAAGAATGGTTTGAAAGTAAATTTGTGCTCACAAAGAGCAATCCCACACAAAGAAGGCACAAAAACTAAAATATAGATGATAGTTCACTGAAGTTGTCACCAGCAATTAATGTCCAGAACGCAAAACAAAAAACAGTTTAAAATCAGTAAGCTGCCCAGCTTAATGAATAAATCCCCTCCAAGAAGAGTTATCATAGAGAAATGTGAATGACTAAAAAGCAGTGAGGCATTCAGCATTATTCTGATTATAACAGTAAATGTCACAAATTTATGAACAGTCTCATGCAATTAAGTTTTCCAAAACAGCAAGACCATATTAATGAAATAACAGTTCTATATAGTCATAGTCAAGCTATAAATATTAATATTTCTATAATAATTTAAGTTCAATTTATGCAAATAGCTCTGTCTGTGAGAGCAGAAAGTAAAACTCAAGTCTTTCACTCCATATACTTTACACTATACTCGGTCCATTTCAGAAAGGTGAAAAGCAGGGAAAAAGGAAGCAGGAGAGATGGTCATTAATGTACTGTATGTGAAGTTCAGTTGCATAGATTTGCTTCAGATGGGTGAAAAACACATACTTGAGCACGTTCTACAGGAGAGAGTGCCTAGGGAGAAAAGTTGTGGAAACTAGAGGAATTTTTTGAATACTGAACAAAGCTCAGGCACTGATCACCTCTTCACTAACAAGAGAAAACCCTTTTTTGACACATCTCTAGAGACTAAAAACTTCACTGCCAAAAAATAAAAGGTGACTAAACAGTTATGCATGGAATTGGGAATCACGCTTTTGGTTCTGATGCCTAGTTCTACTTAGACCCTTTGAAAGGTACTGAAGATCTTTTTGAGAAAGTCAACCAGCAGAGGACTTGAGTCCAGGTGTAAAAAACAATTGTCAACCACTGGCTCAAATTTCCTGATTTTAGGAGGGCCAAAGATCCTATTTTAGCCAGAACCCTATTTTAGTCCTATATTAAGTAGTAGCACAGAAGTGAGGGCACCTTCTGGAATGCTGAGTTTAACACAAACATTTAAAGAAGGAACTTATTCAAGTGGATGTCAAAAGCTCAGATTCAAAATCTCTTTTTTCCCACTATTTTTCTTTTTGAAAGAACATAAAATGCTTCAATCTTAGTTTCCCCATCTTCAGAAGGAAGCTAGAAATCTCCTTAAGAACCCTAGAATTACCATTATTTATAAAATAGTTGAAGGTCAAAGGCATAATTAAAGGTGTTTTAGGGCTTTTTAAAAAGTATTTTTGGAAAAATGAAAATGGTTGAAAAGTTTTGTAGTAAGTTTCCATATAAGAAGTATAAGCTCCTTAAGAATATGTAATTTACTTTTTGAACAGTAAGATTATATATTTATTAACATACTTCTCCAGTTATTCAATAATTTCCACAGAGATATGCCAGAAAATACCCCATAGAAATTTTATTCTCTATCTAAGATAATATTGTTTAGCCCTTGAGCAATCAAGGGTCAGTGTGGCACATGTGAAAAGTTATTTTTCCTAACAACAGCTTTCAAAGAAATAGATGGCTCTAATTGAGTAAAAAGAAACACAAATATCACATCCTCTTCTGTTACCTCTGGAAGACCTGTATTGTTAATAAAACAAAGAATCAATTAGTTAGATTTTTTGCTGGTAATTGGAGAATGTACGCACCTTTTGACTACACAAAAATTGTGTTGTGAAACAAGTGCTATGAGCCTCCCTTCATCTTCTTTACTCACTTATATAATGATTGAGATTGTACACTGGCATACTTGAGAATCACTTATCACAAATATGACATGTTACTGAGAACCATGTTACTGTGCTTGTGACTCTGCCAGAAGATTTCTTTTCTTGAACTACTCAAATGTCAGGTTGAGGTATGAAACACTCAATGCTTGAAATAACTTCAGCCCAACAGAGAAAGCAGCAATATCTTTTTTTGGGGTTTTTTTGGGGGTTTTTTTGGGTTTGTTTTTTTTTTTGTTTTTTTAACCCTGAGAAGATTTTATTGGAAGATAAATTATTTATTTTAAAATCAAACTTTAGGATGAAAAGGATGAGGGATATCCAGAATTTAGTTATTCTAAGGTCTTACAAAAAATGTCCAGATAAACAGATGCCTGTGCACTTTTTAAAAATTCATCCTATACATCAACAGATTTTGTCTATTGAAGCCTTTAATCATGATAACTACATGCAGAATTTCATACTCTTCTCTATTAAAAGGTAATATCCAGAATAATGTCACTACACATTCAGTTTTCTAGAGAGTACTGATGAGTAATACTGTCAGTGTTCTCACTTACCTAAAGGGTTTATTTCTTTGCAAAGACTACATCAAAACCAATGGCAGGCATCAAGAACATCTCAAGAGAGATTTCTTCTCCCTTCTCTCCTTACTCACATGAATATCACAAAATTAAATAAAATCAATATAGAGAGATGCAGGATACCTAAATTTACTTTAACATCCAGTCACTGGTTTGTGCCCTAGCTCTACAACTCATGAATATAGTGCCACTTCCTGAGAGATGGCTACTAAAATGTCCTAATTTTGTGACAACTTAGCAATTGGTGGCTCAGTTAACTTCATTGTAAAAATAACTCCATTGTCCATTGAATAATACATCTATAAAATAACTATATTTTGCATAATAATTACATTGCATCAAAAATAGAGAGAAAAGAAGTCCATGCCTTTATTATTGCAAACTACATCTTTCTGTGGCAGAATCATTCAAGTTTTTACACTGCATGTCCCACCATGTAACCATTTACTTCTAAGAGAAACTGATGAGGAACAAGTTGAGTGCTCCTCTCATCCTCTCATCCTCTCATTCTCTCATTCTCTCAATTATGCAATTTAGATTTTCATTTCAAATTTTCAGTTGGCAGAAAGGCTGGAAGATCATTTTAACATAAACCTGAAATAGTGAGGGCCAGAATACCATCTCAGGATTGTTCACAGTCTTTCATCATCCCTTTTGCAAGTGCACATACAATATGCAACAGCATGGCAGAAATTTTAAGGTTTAGAGCCTCAGCCTGACAACTTTGCCAGAGTGTAACAGCCAAGTGTGAAATCATCACTTACTTCCACTTTTTCTGTTACTCCTACCAGTTAATAAGGATAGAGCAAAAGGTAAGCTGAGAGGAGAAATAGAAGACGTTTATCAGTGGGAGGAATGGGCAAGAAAGTCCCAGTCCAATGCATCAGTGGGTGATAGCAGCAGACTTGGAACAAAGAGGCCTGAAGCTTGGGTCTGCAGCTGTGGTGTGCTTCACAAGTCAGGAAGTTTGCCTGGCTTCTAACCTGAGAAGAAAATTAACCTATTCTTGCCAATTGATTTGTCTGTAGAATGAAAATGTTTTTGGCAGGTTTGTTGTTGGAAAGTATCTTCAGAGTGGAGCAATTCAGATCCCCAGAGTTTGTTGCAGTCTGAATCCCAGCACACTACTGTCATCCTGCAGTGATTCCTACCCCTTGTCCCATGCTCGCCACGTAAAAATTTTGCATTTCCAGACAACATGCTTGTTGTGAAAGCTGTTGTGGTACCCAGATTCTCTGTTTCTCTGTGCCTATTCTTTTATTCAAAGCAATTCTATTTGCTTTGCAATATCTAGAGGTAAAAGCTTAATCCCCAAGGAAACATATGGTACACATTTCCAGCAAATGCAGTATGCAGTTATTTGTGAAATACTCAGGAGTTATTTTATAAATGTCTTTCAGAAACACAAGCTGATCAGGATGTTTTCCTTTTTAACATTGATTTAAAAGCCTTGCCAAGTATATCAGGAAGTTAAGAGACAAATTTCACAGTGCACAGAAAAGCAACTGTTTTTTCCCCCTCAAGTCCTGGCAATTTAACCAAATGTTTCTTTTAAAAACAGCGACAACAAGTAAGGTATACAATAATTTTGTTTCATTACAGTATAGAGACAAATTAGCATTTGCAAAAGGTTTCCAGAAGAACATGTGTGCCCACTAAATTGGTATTTTTCTCTGTGAAGGGCATGAGAGGACATATAAATTTAATCACACATTTCACTTAAAGAACATTTTAGCATGTGAGGGGATGAAACATCCTTAGCAGCTGCTCTAAGATTCAGAATGGATTCCCAAGGAAAACTTTTCCATCACTACCTAAAAGTCATTCAAAATACCACTGAAAAGTTCTGAACTTTGCCCTCTCTGATGAAAACTGGTTTAACGTAATGACATGCTGTGAAATCTGAACCTAATATAAGTGCATTTAAAACAAAACAGAGTTCTTTTCTTTTACAGAAAAGGTAAACAACTTAGTTGTTCATAACAATTAACAGCATCTTGTGCTGTAGTCTTTATGGTAACTTCAGCTGAATATCATTCAGTATTTTTTGCAACTATCAACTTTAGAATGAAGAAGCACTCAATTTAGCCACATTTTTTAGACAGATGTTTTTACCACTCTTATTTCCACAAACACCTGTAGTCAGAGTAACCATTTTCTCAATATGAGCAACAACACTTATGTATAAAGAAAGAACTACATTCTACAAAGCTTTTTACTATTCTTCCATTTAAAAGTTTCACTGGCAAGGAAGCGGAAAATGTAATGTAAGTCACAGTTCACCAAATAGAAGCCACTGAGAGAAAAGGCCATAATAATCCAGGGCTTCAAAACTAGCACTGATTATATGAGTTCAGTGACATTTTCATAATTCAGGTCTGATTAACAATTCAGTAATATGCACCTATGCAAGTCTGACACCCTTTTACAGCCATTGAACCTCATCTAAAGGTACAGAGACAGGGCACCCCTCTTTCATACCTCAGAAACTCACTTGTCTCAAGGTTTTACTTTATCTATCTTCTCTATATGGGCAAACCTACGCTATTAGTATTACCTGCTAAAATGATAACACTATTTAAAAGTCCTTTTAACAAAAATGTACTTCCCTAATCCACTTAATACACACAAAGTGCATTGGATATCAATAGCAAGCACTTCTGTCCAAGAGCCTTGAAATGTACAAGATCTGTAGAAGCCTATAAAATATTTCACAGTCTTCTTTGCTGATGGAGGCAGAGAAAAGCAAGCATGCAGACTTACAGCCCCAGCAATTTCTGAAACTCTTTTAGTTTCTCTTAGTCCAACCAGACCTTTTCCAGCAGAAAAGAAGGGGTGTTCCCAATGGTAGCCACCAGCATGATTGTATTTGTACACACACATGCAAAAACTAAATGCTGCCTAGAAAAAAGAAAAAAATAAAAATACTCCACACATTTATTTTTTTTTTAATTGGCCCATTTACATTTGTTGTAATATGTACCTGTACGTATACTTAGGAAGGATTTGAGGTGGGAGGGCTTGATGTTCATTCAGCTGCTAGACTCTGGGAAAGAGCAGCAGTGCTTGAATTTCTGCCCATAAAGCAAATTCAGCATGCACAAATTTCACACACCATAAGAAGCCTGCACCTTTACAAAAAGGAAGCAGTGCTTATGTTGACCCCATCTCTCCCATGTGCTTGGAAGACGAGTGGGGGGGTGGTTAGCTGTGGGTTTTAGTGGGCTCCTGGCCTGCAGGCTCTGTCTGCACTCAGCCCTGAGACACTGCCAGCACATCTAGAGAGCCACACATCTTATTTATCCTTCCGTTTGTGCTTTTGCTTGCAGCAGTGAAAATACCTTTCCCTAAGGCCAAAGAGAATCATGGACTGATGAAATAATTGCCTCTTTATTCCAGGACTGATGAACCCTGTGTGAGCAGGCTGTGCTCCCCAACACACCAGCACTGAGCAAGCCAGGACCAGTGCTGGCCCAAGGAGGGCTGCAGGGCCAGAGGCAGTTGTCCTCTGAGCCTGGGAGTGTACTGCACAACAAGGTTTCAGACCACTAGACAGAGAGCTGGTGGGCCTCAAAGCCCTGGCTTTCATTCCCTGCTCCCAACTGCAGCCACAGATGTCCAGACTTTGCAGAGATGAGTTTGGATGGCTGCAGGAACAGCTGGAAGTGGGAAGCAAGAGCTAGACGTTGGCTTCAGTGCAGGACACTGCTATTCTGAAGAAAGAAGCAAGAGAAAGAAAGAAAGCTGTCTTCAGAGGCTGCAGTCACTAGTGAAACAGTTAAAATCATTAAACACTTCCCTAGTTTTTTTTTCCCCCCTTAGAAAACTGCAATAGATGCCACAAGACTGTATCTGGGGGTTCTCTCTGACCAGAGCCATGGAGGCCTAGTACACACTACACAAATGTGGTCTTTTCTTGGGGAAAAATGAGACGTCCTGGGTTAAAAGTTGCATCAGACATTAGTGCTCCCAGTGGGACAAGTGCCCTGCTGAAGTTTCAATTTCAGCCAAGAGACAATCTGCAAGGTTATTTAGGAGAATGCACCATATCTTAGAGCATATTGTGAACATACAACTATGGGACAGTTTAGTAGATCTTTGAGGAAAGCAAAAAACCCACAGTAGTATAGTAATATATGTGCTCTAATATGTGTGCTTCTAATATGGGCAAACCCAGCTAAAGATAAGTCCAAACACAGTGCTTGGAACAAAAAAAATTGATGAAAACACACAAGCAGCTGACTACTTAACATGAAGAATGTAAAGACACAGCTGTCCTGTAACAAGAGCAACACTTCTGATCTGCCACACAGTACACAGACCCATTTGCTGTTACCTAGTCTTGCATGCAGAGCACTGTTACTTAAATGATGTGGGGAAAAAAAAAAAAAAAAGTAGCAGAAACTGTTGCCAAAATCCAAGTTGCATTCAGACTGCGTGCAGGACTTGTGAGCACTTTCTAGTGCCGAAGGCAGTGTGGTCCTAGGAAGAATGCCAAGATACAGTGTAAGTACATAGCACACACATTACTAAACCCATTGTGGGGAAAAACAACAACAACAACAAAAACCAAACAAAACTAAACAAAACAAAACAAAAAATACCAGGAGCACAGACTGAGAAACAGCTATGGTACAACCTGAGGAGGTGTCTGGCTTGGCTGAGCAGCAAAGAATATATCATCTTGTCTAGAGATAGCCAACCAATGAATGATTTCTGTAAGGACAACCAGCAGCTTATGAGGAAAAAAAAGGACAAATACTGCTAAGTGTCAAGATTTGGAGGATATAAATCACACATTTTCATATATCTAGGGTAAGAACAGATAGTTTTGACCTGTGTATGATACACTGCAAACCTACTGAAAACCCATTTGAGACTAGAACTTCCATAATTTCTGTGCAATTTACAGATAATTTGCTTCCAATACAACAAATCCACTTTTCCTGCCTACTACATTAACTGCTACTGCTCTACTGTTCTCTCATGTTTATCATATATCTGTTTTGAATGGACTATTAAATACTGTTTTCTTTTCCCAAATAAACAACTCCAATCTGTGATTATTTTACCAATTCATTTTATTTTGATAATTTTGTCAATATTTGTCTTCTGTGAGTTCTTGTGCTGATTGTAACTCCCTTCCCCTACACTTGCTTCCAAAAATTCTTGAGTCTCTTATGTCACTTTCATTTTAATTAGACATTTAATGTCCAAGCAACATGCTAATGTATCTTGTTTTCCATTACTAAAATTATATCTAGAAGCATATTGAATCAATTATTCTAGTAGTATAATGCATTTTTATAATAGAAAAAAACCTTTTCATTTATAAACAATCACTGAGTATCATAGCTCACAATTTTTCTAGCCTTCTAAGTAGAAATCTTCAAAATATTTTCTGATGATTGAAACTAAAGGAATTATGGTCCCATATTTTAGTTAATCTTAATGTAATTTTTGTAGCTATGAAAGTCTAAATTATATATCTACTGTTTGTGAAACATTTTGCAGCCTCTGGCAGTCAGTTCTTGAAATTACCTCCAGATTAAAATTATCATTTTCAACATAAAAAGTGAAGTCAAAAATTTCTATGCCTTTACTGTTAAAGTAATCACAAATCATTGCTCAGAATGCAAATTACAGATCCATCATACCAGTACTGTCAGAAAACTGCATTCCTTTGACAAGGAAACTGTCAAAGCAGCACTTTGTTCTAGACTAGCATGCCTTGAGTATGAGATTCTCAATGGAATTCTGTACCAAGTCCCTCACTAACTTTGTATAAGAGATGTCACTAATTTAAAAAGGAAAATGAAATAGTTATAGACTAGTAGTTAAAAGCAAGAAAAAAAAAATAAGGACAAATAAACAACATTTTCAAAGACTGGAAATAAATCAAGTACAGCTCATCAAAAATCTCTACACCTTGCCAGGATTCATGCTGAATTTTTCTTTGAAGAACCTGGATAACATGGAAGAGGAGTCCATTTTGAAAGATTTAGTGTGTGAGTGTGAGTCTTACTACCATGGGAAGCAGAAGAATGAAGTAAGCAGGATAAGGTCAACACATTAACATTTACATGAATTCAGATCCCATATAGCTTTAATCCTCTTCAGTGACAGGCAAACCATCAGAGAGGAGGAAATGAGACTTCAACATTAATTCAAAATGCCTGGTTTAGCCTTTAGAAAATAATTCAATTTTCTCTTTCTTACCCTTTCATGTTCTCCTTTCCATACACCACAAAGGCACTTTTCTGTTTCTCTAAAATTAACTATGTCTTTTTCAAGCTTTCATTTAAATATGGAGAAACTGTCCATGCACATTTTATGACATCTAAAGTACATGTGGGACTTAAACTCCTTTCAAACTCTTTGTGCCTCATTCCTGTAGACTTAACTGAACTAACAAAGCAGATTGAGTCAGGATTAGCTTCTATTCACCCAAAATACCAGTGGACAAATGTTAGCAGTCACTGCCTGGGAGTTCCAGGTGAACTTTTCAGTAACAAATCACCCCAAAAGAGACAAACAGGCCTAAGGTTACAATGAAGGGCACTCACTAATTATTTTAGACAGTGGAGTAAAGAATTGCTGTTCCAGTGTAAGAAAGCAAAGCAGGGGAGTGGAGAAGGGAGCAGTGTGACAGAACCCCAAATCTTAAATACATAGAACTTAAAATACTTTAAAACACTGAGAAGACTAAAGCTTTAGAAAGTGAGGGGGTTTTTGCATGGTTCCTTGGGGCTATGTAGTGTAGTAATTGTTCTTTCTACTGAGATCCATCACACTTCCCCAGGCAAGTGAGCTGCATCTTACAGTGTCTAGAAAACTGCGGCTGGGAGAAGGACCAGTTTAAGTAAATCTGCCTGTCCTAGATCAGTAGAATCAAAGTGAGATAACATAGAGTCTTCATCTCAGGCAGGACACTGAAGAGGGTAAAATATAGTGCCCCAAAGAACTGAACATACTCAGACCCACACCCACATGGATAGAAGCCAGCTCACCGTGCTGAGAGACAGTTTGTAAAAACTGAAATTTTCCTTATACAGTGATATCTTGTTTTTAACCAAAACAGCATAAGTTCTTCTTTCTGAAAAGGTTTTCTGTTTATCTTCATGTAGGTTAGTGTGAAATTCTGTATTCATCTGCATCACTCCCATAAACAAATCTTAATGGCTTCCAAATGGCTTGTCCTTTGTTAAAGAATAGCATCTGTCATTCCTCTATAGGTGAGGCACTGCAATGGTACAGACACACAAAAATGAGGATAGTCAGTCCCTACACAGGATGAAGCACAGAAATATTACTGAAGTTAAGCACTTGTAGGGGGAGTGTTCTCATGTTCCACGTAGTGTGGAATGTCATGAAGCAGGGCTGAAGAAATGTTTCTTGAACACAAAAGTTCATGCCAAAAAACAAAAACCAATCACAGATTCCATTTCTTGATGAATAGATAAAAATATATGTTTATTCCACTTAATTTCTACTTACAAAAATAAAAGGAAAAAAATAGGAGGGAAAAAGCCTAAGCAAAGCAACTTTTCCTCATTTAATTTCTTCTATCTTCACTATGGTCAAAAAAGTTCCATCCTTTTTATTTCTTGTCTGGCACTGACTTCATTTAAATACAACCCAGTAGAGTACTCAGTTGCCAAATCACTGCATTTTTAAACATTCTAAATAGGACATTAGTTCTTAGTATGAATGTTTTGAAATCTGATCAACAAGCTGTTTCTCAATACATTAGGCAAAGCAAGCAAAATTAGGCTGTTTTATGTCAGGTACTTAGCACAAATCCCTTAATAATGTGTTTGAGTGCAGAAACCATTAATAAATACATAATTCCCTAAGACAGGCTTGATTAATTAAGTCATGTGTGTATCCTTCTAATTAAAAAAAGAACATTAGGCAGATGAGTGGAATTTCTGAGTACAAAATTCAAAGGCTGTTTTGCTTTTATTTGAACAATGAAAGAAAAGCTGCTTGTTAATATAGCTGCCAAAAAACTGGCAAGAGTGCTGACACAAACCCTCCAAACTCTGACTTGTTCAAAACAGCTAAGTATTTACTTGCTTGTTTGTAGTCCGATTTTTAATCAGGTAGCTGCTTGATTAAACCAGGCAGTTCAAATTACAAAGGCAGCTGGTGCTAATATATACATAACTAGATGATATGTTGGCTGCTTTTCTTCCAGTAAATTGTTTAAAACCAAAGACTCACAGGTTTTTACACTCTCAGGAAAAACTATTTTATGAAAATGGTTGACCCCAGACCCTTCCCAAGCATGCACTTTACTGTTGTGTGGACTGCATATTTTTGTATAATAACATAATTTGCAACAATACTGAAGCAATAACTATTTTTAAATACATAGCTTTTCTTGTAACACAATTAGCTTTTTGAGGTTCCTTGCTAAAACAAATAAACAAAACCAGAGAAGAAAACATAATGTTATAAAACATAACAGGAACATAAAAAATCCTGCTAAACTAACAGATACTGTTAAGCATAACAATTTGACCAAGGTGATTTTTGAGGATAAGTAAGATTGGTAACAGTCAGCACAATTTGGTATAATAATGCTACTAAGCCAAATACAAGCCCAGTACTGTAAGATTTTAGTCTTAAAACCATGAACCTGTTGAAGATAAATGGTAAATTTAGTGGCTCATATGTGGGCAAACCTGGTACCTGTCAGGCACAGACAACATACTGGTCTGCAGGGTTAATCCCAGTTGGGGAAAGGATTCTACTGCTTTGAGTAGGGGGTTTGAACTATATGAACTAAAGAGTTCATTCTGTGACCCTTGTCCTTGAAGCACTGCCCTTCTTACAGGAGCACAGTGTCCTGCATTTCTTTAATTTAATTTAATTTGCCTTGATTTTGGTGAGAAAATGACCAGGTGTGTGAAAGCCAGAGGGAAAACAGTAGGCAACAATGACCAAGGAGAAGAGACTGACAGATTTGATGGAGACTTGATGAAATGCATTGCATCCATGGGACAGGATGAAGACAGGAAAGCAGAAAAAAGGGTGTGGAAGTGATTTGAGTAAGATTTATGAGCATCCCAAGAAACATTATTTAGACCTAACAGAGCTGACAAAGGGCTTGAATCTTCATGGCCTGAAAGAAGCTAAAAGTCAGATCCAGTTGTAAAGCCACTGAATTAGTTTCTCCAAATGCTAACAATGTTTCAAAAGGATTCAGTATTTTAATTCTTCCACTGCTATATCCTAAACCATCAACATAAGCAACATTCCCAAATAAAAGGAAAGCAGCTTAGCATAAAACCAGCTGAAAGCTGCTGTATGTAGTCCGAAATGGTTGGTGCAGCTCGATTTCCAGTCTGGGCTTTATGTCTAGGAAATTACATAATTCCCAACAAGAGTGACAAGACTGAAAATAAGGCCCACTATGACTATTCTTCCCCTGTGTCTTCCTCTAAAAGACAGTTGGCTACAACAACTGAGAGTGGCTGAAGCTTAGAGATGCTGAGTCTGCAACTATGAAGATGACAATACATTACTGCCACACAATGAGTGCAAGATGACTTTCTGTGTTGGACATTTATAAGAGGCATAAGGGCACAATTGTTGTGCAGTCTAGAATATGACTTTGAACTAAGCAGGAATGCACTTTATTAGACAAGTAAGAACTGCATACAGCTGATCATCTGAGTTCCAGCTCCCTGAGTTGCAAGTCTGAGATTTCCACTCACAGAGAGATACTTGAGTACCTCTATCCAAAAAGGCATACAACACTGCACTTGCCCTTGCCTACTTTTACCATAGATATATTCAGGCATCTACCAGAGTTCTGCTTAGTAGATTGATGCAAGGCTATCACTCTTTAAAAAATCCAGGAAAGAAGACTTAAACCAACAAGATGTTTATCATAAGACAACAAATCTTGTTACTAAGAGGTTGGAGAATTACAGGGAAATCTATAGAGACAAGAGGCTAGAAATGGCCAAAAAGAATATGTACAGTAAAAAAATTAGGTTGGAAAATGCTTATATTAGGAGGGAGTGTTGTTACAAGAATCAGACTTGAAAGCAGCTTGCCTGTTGATGTGGTCAGTAAGTATGATAAAAATGACAGAGAAAACAAACACAATCAATCTAGATGTAAATGTTTAATAGTAACTTCTGTTGAAAAAACAGGCTCCAACTTGGCTTCAGTTGGAGATAAAGAAAAGAAAATAAAGTTTCCATATTCTAGAGGGGTTTGAGCCTAATGGAATTAATTTTTGGCATGGGAAGAAGTAACATCTATCCTACAAATCAGCCACCTTTTCCACCAATTTTTCTATCTAACACAACTCAGACTCTTAGTGCCTTCCTGAATTGTAATTAAATCCATGCACTAATTTCTTCCTGTGAGAAAACTGCCTTCTTTCTAATGTTTACATGCAAGCCTAGTGTCTCCTGTTGTTCTAACCCTCCAGATCATTCCTGTGCTATCTTCCATCTCCCATGCCCTTTGTCTGCTGCCCTCCTGCAAGATTTGCCAAGCTTAGTACACTCTCGGGAAGTCATAGCCTCTCTCAAATCTCCTACTCACCAAATTCTTCCTTTCCTCTTCTTCTTTCTACTGTTCCATCCACAACCTTGATAAAAGCCTATGCATTTTGGTTGGGCTGTGGTGTTTTGATCGTTTGTTTTGGTCTTTTGAGAAATAACTCTAACATAATTATCAGTAATGCTGGGTATTGTACATGTGAAAATGAGATATAAAGTGGTCTGGAAGATGACAGTTTGACTGACAAGGCTATTCCTGATCTAAGTGAC
Organism: Acrocephalus scirpaceus scirpaceus; assembly: GCA_910950805.1. Lineage (NCBI taxonomy): Eukaryota > Metazoa > Chordata > Aves > Passeriformes > Sylviidae > Acrocephalus > Acrocephalus scirpaceus. The sequence continues at coordinate 32,872,138 of OU383776.1, forward strand.
CTCAGAATCTGAAGTCATGCTGATTTACAAGTAAAAAATCAAAATCAGCCCTTACTCTGCAGACAGGCATTGAAAAAACTCCAGTAGGTAGATTTTTGTCAGTATTGTCAGTTTTCCTTAAGCATTTGTTTTTTGCTGTTGCATGTCCTTTGCTCTTGGCTGGCAACACATTAGAGCGCAAGTCTATTCCCTGAAGACCAGCATTCTATAGCTTATCTTCCCTTTGGACTCAGGTCAGACTAAGATCCAGGTTCACGTGATCTAGTCTTCTAAGGTCAAATATCACATCACACTAATAAAAAAATTAATTTTAAAAAATTGTTGAGATACAGAAGTTGTCCTCTCTGTCAAAAACCTTCTTGCTTTACTGTTTACTTCCAGATCAAAAAGCTAAGAAACTGGGACAATTCGAGAATGAATCTTACAAGTAAGAACTCATTTTTCCTCTCTGTTTTTTGTGGGTTTTAAAATATTTTTGTTTTGTTTTGTTTTTAAATTATTTTGGGGGTTTTTTTGGTTTGTTGTTTCTTTTTGCAATATCTCTGCTTTTTAGAAAATGCATACAGTCCAAGTATATTCTGCAGGACATCAAAAGTACTTATTTTCACCCTCCCTATAGACGTGAAACTTTCCTGTATATGTAAACCAGTATTTAAACTGGGCATGTTGACATGCTTCAAAAAACAAGGGAAAAATATTTGTCAATTTTCAGCCTGAATAAGATGAGCCTCTCTTTCCTTGCAAGACCTCATTCTGGTGAATATTGGGGACAGACGATGGAGCATGGACATCCAGAGACAAGTTTCCTCAATGATTATATTTGCTTCCCTTGTACACAATCCCAGTGTTATTAAATGTTTGCAGACGGTTCGCTGCAGGAGACAAGGGCACAGCCAATTCAGACCAAAGCCTGGAACAAGGATAAACACTGAAATTCTGGAACTCACCTAGCAGCCAAGGGTCTGGAGCCAGGGCCAGAATACAAGCCAAGGCTGAAGCCAAAGGCAGGAACCAAACAAGCTGCCAAGAGTCAGGACCTAGAGCCAGGATATGATCCAAGGGTTGTGAACCAGAGCCAAGATACGAGTCAAAGGTCAGGAACGGATGCCAGGGACTTGGATCAACAACAGGCTTCAACTGTTCAACAGCTGAAGAGAAAATACAGACACCACTTTTATGCCCAGCAACTAACTACATAGGATGGCCACACATGTGACTGTGCTGCTGAAAATCATCAGCCCACTCTCACCCAACAATTTCTAACAGACTCCAGACTAGCACTGGGCTAATAGCCAAAGCCAGCAGTCCAGACTCTAGCAAATTGCAAACTATTGTATCACAGCTAATGTCTGTACATGGTACAAGCTAATGTCTGAAAATGGCATCACAGTATACTTTCCCCCACAGCCCTGAATCAGCTTGATAACATAATTTATTACACATATCACATGCATGAGGTGCTGTATCCCTGTTTCTTTGTCAGGGTGAGTGAAAGCATCCACTGACAGGAAATGGGATGCCTAGATGACTGGAGATTGGGGCACAGAAAAGTTACAGGTACACAACTACTTTTGAGGATAGTTATATCAACAAACTTATTGCTATAGAAACAGATATTCCAATAAAACCAGATGGCAATATGGTTCCTTTTTCAATAGTCAGACTGTCATACTTGACAAAATTTAGAAAAAAAGACAATATATACATACATCCTTGTGTGCAGACACAGAAAAATAGCCACAACATCATAATTAATTCACTTTCTCCTATAACGTCTGAAAAGCCTTAAATGAGAATTAGAAGTTTTAGAAATCAGAGTAGGAGAACAACGTGACATACCTTATCACAATCTTTGGCTAACTGGAGGAAAAGAAAACCAGCAACTGCATATAGAGGTAACAAGAGTGGCTTATCTAACCAGTATGAAAATAGGCCCAAGTTAAAGTGTTGTAGAAATGAACTAAGACAGATAATCAGAGCCCATTGCACGGATGCCTCCAAAGCTTATTTAATTGCAATGAGAATCATTGATAAAATAGTGTTGTCTAATTTGCCCTGAATAAATACCTGGCATTCCCCAAACTTCATCATCTCTTTATCAGGTTTGAAATAAGTTATAATGAGATACGTATATTCCTTTAAATTAGCCCTCAATTTTTATTTTTCCAGAAGCAAGAAGCAAGTCGTATATTATCAGTATCCAAACCCATCAGGATTCATGGTCTTCGCACACTTCCACATTTGCATTAGACATCCTGCTGACCCAGGTAAGGTAAATGATTGCTTATGAAAGCAAAAGGTGATAGTTTTCACTCCATTTTCTTTACAAATAGTTTGTAAATGCATGAAAAGGTGAATTAAGTTTGGTTGAAAGATTATAGTAGCTTCTATAGTGCTCCTTAGGCAGGAGGATAAGAGGTAGGGTTGTGCACAATATTATTCTTAAATAAATAGGATAAGGAAAAAAAAGTAGAACAATACATGTTTTGAAGTATGTTAGAAAATCTCAGATCCTGGGCTTGATAGCCTTCCGAGATTGCAGATGTTTCTTTTCTTCCCAGCCCCGTGCCAGAAGAAGGAGTCAGGATGCGTCCATTTAGGTTTCTCAAGGTTGTTTATTTCTTCTTATCTAGTACATTTTTTTCTCTTTCGGCTTGGGTGCTCTCTACACCGCTGCCCAAGGCTGCCCATGAGCTGCCCCGCTCATGGGCGGTCGTAATCTTTTATACTATGTACTACGTGCTAGTTGTTTTTACTATTATCCCAATATCTATCACTTTTATTAAACAGTGTACTTTCACCCTAAACCAATCCAAAAGTGCCACCATCACAGCAGAAGATGGAGGGCAAGAAGAAGAAGCAGAAGGACAGGGACACACCCAGATTCCTCCATCTTGCCTCCTTGAACCTCCATTAGAACCCTAAATTCTATATCTACACAAGGTGATAAAATAATACTATTCTAATCGGACTCTCATGGTTGGTCTCTGGACCCTTGCCAGGGTCTCGGATCACCCAGGGCACTCAGAGAGATGTCCTGGGTTCCGACAAGAAAATACAGTTGATAGGGCATATCAATCCAAACCTCTCAAATAATGGCTATTTCTCTTGTCTGCTAAAACTCACAAAACATAATTCTCAGACTTCAGAACATTTAAAGCTTTAGGATTTCATGTGGCTCTGCTCACTAGAAAATCAGCGCATACTCTAAGACAAGTTTCCTCAGTGAAAGAAGCTGTAAAATGATTGCAGAGTGGTTTTCCAGTTAAAATGTGGGGGATGAGGGGCAGAAGGGAAAGGCATATCCCTTCGTTAATTTTTTTTTTTTTTTTTTTTTTTTTTTTTGGTGAGACTGTGTTGAGGAGATGGATGTCATTCTTCTCACCAAAGAAGCAATACAGCTCAGATACCATTTTCTTTCCTGTCCTTGAAGATATTTGTAGTTAAGCACTAAAAAATATCTACTATCAGTAGTGGTAATATCAAAAATGATCAAGCATTTGTTGCATAGGTGTCAAGCACCTCCTGAGCAGCTCTGTTAAAACTTTGTATGGGATTTTTTTGCAGGCTAAAGAAATACCTATGTGTTGATAGGAACAAGTCCTGTGGAGAGCTAATACACTTTAGAACAGCTAGAAAGGATTTACTTAGGCCACCCATAAAGCAAAAAAGGGTAAAAGTAGCTTTTAGCTTGTCATCTAACCTGAGGTCTAAAAATACTTTGCGACAAGGTTATGACACATGTCCTACAAGTAGAAGCTCACTTCTCTACAGGGGAAGTACCTGGCTGCTGTTATAGCTGGATGGATTGTTGACAACACAGGTGCCCCTATAATTTCACAGCTGCCTGGAGGTTTCATCAGGTATCTTCATTTAAACATCAGCAAGTGCCTGGAGACAAAGCCATATGGGATGAAAAGGGCTCTCCCAGTAAAGTAAATTTTTACTAGTAAATCCTACTAATTTATGACCCTGTGTTAATTCCTTGAGCTCTTTGAAGAACTATTACATAAATCTTTTTAACTGCATTATCATCTCTTGAACACAAATCATAATTTATTCTAAGGACTTCAAAGGTCATCAGTTATCCTGACTGCAGCTTCAGCCTGACATGCAATCCATTAAAAACAGAGAGACTTTTACCAACAAAGTTTTTCATTTTAAATTGCCAGATGACTGAAACTGTTACGAGGTCACTTTCAGACAAATAGTTATCATATTTTTATCATTAAAATCATCTGTTAAATTTTGCAGTCTATTAAGACACCAGCCATCTTCCCCATTGCCTCTATTATTCAAGAATTATTCAACACCCTCATTATGATATGTAAATGTATATTTGACCTTGATGAGTTCCATCTTCAGTATTATCCCAAACAAACACTTAAAATGGAGAATGCATCAAAGAATAAGCTCCTGCTTTGTAAATATATTCAGAAGAATATATTCAATGTATTTCAAACAATATTTCTTTGGTATTCGAAAAAGATCTTCCTGCTTCACATTTGGTTTTAATGTCCTCTCTTTATCAAAAGGGTAAAATGTCTGTAAATTTTGGGTTATCATGCAAAGTCCAAACCACACCTCCAGAGGAACTGGAAAAATATAACAATAAAAACAACAACAACAATCACCAACCAACCAACCAAAAAAACCCCAAAAATGAGCAACAACAACAACAAAACCACAAAAAACCCCACAGCAAATTAAAAAGGCTTGAAAGCAAATCAAACAAAGAGGGATTTACCAAATGGGAAAGGCAGCTGTAATGGCTGAACTATTTTTATCAGTATTCTAACAAATAACATCTCCTGTGCTTTAAATATTTAATGTGAAATCCATGGATTTATATAGCTTATAAAATGCCAGAGGCTTATTATCTTTACAGATTGCATGACAGGAATATTCATATAATTTGATTCCACTTTTTAAGACAACAGGAATTCCTGCAGGTGCTAATGGTAGATAACTTGTGTGCTGCTTCAATAATCTACTAATTATAAAATCCCTCAGGTAGAACAATATCATTAATCTGATTAAATTATTTATATTTCTGGAAAGCAAAATCTTATTAGGTACTTGGCATTTGACTGTGTATATTATGCAGCAGTGTTTGCAGTCTATGGTGTGAAGGAAAAATATCTTTATTTTACCTAACCATCAACATAGCTGGAAAAGGACCAGAGTGTCTTATATTCTAACTTACATTGCCGTTCATAAATTCCAAAGTATACTGTGCATTTCATAGGTTGTCCATTTAGAGCACTATAACACTTCTGAGAACAAAGGGTTTTTGTTGGCGTTTACTAGGCACCTTTTCTTCTCAAGAGCAATATAATAAGAGACACGGATGGATTCTCATCCACCCGCCATATGGTAAGCATGCTAACCAGTGAAATTATCAGATATTCTAGTGTAAGATCAGAATCAACCAACTGCTAGAATTAAAGTGAGGGTTTTAGTTTTCTAGTAAATATAGCAGGACCAACAAGAACAATATATGTTTTCAGAAAGCACAGTCTGATCTCACTTAAGTAGCTTTGATTTTAAAACAGGAGAGAGTGTAGGGGATTGAGAGCTGATATTAACTCATAACCTAGCACATAATAATGACACTGATACTAGATTCATTTTAAGTTGGGGAAAACCAAAATTTTGATTAGTTCTTGCAGCAGATAAGACACTTTCTGCAGCAAGCATTATCACGTCACATGGGATAGATTTTTTTTTATAGAGAAGCAAAAAATTCCACTATCATCTCTGTACACCATTGTGCAATATATCTACCTTCTATTCTGTCACATCTCCATTTGAAACTTATCTTCCTATATTTGCATGGCAATTAGACAAGTGTAACCAACATAAATATGTTCCCATAACAAAGAAATAAAAAATAACAGTAGACTTGTAGTAATTTAAATATTAACATATTTAGAAATTTCTTAAGGATGTGATTTGGTGTTGAACCTGTTTTAGCTGCTATATTAGACAACTTACATGCACAATAATTTACTGAATAATATAAAACTGTCTCAGTAGGTCATTATTCTGCTAACATTTATTTACAGTCAACATAAATTCACATCCACTTACAGCTACAGACAGGCTTAAAAATAGCAGTATCCCTTCAAGCAAAAGATTGCTGTGCTGCTTTTATGAAAAACATCAACTCATGATCATTTATCTTCTTGCCCTTCTAAACTTCTAGGAAAATTTAAGTACAAAATAAACTGTACAGAAAAAGTTGAGAACACCAGTGTCCCATTTGGTGCCTAAAATATATCATCTAACTGTTCCTTCTTGCTTTAGAGAGATATGAAGTTTTACATTTCAGATTTTGCCTAGAATTCCAGTTTTGATATTGGAAATAACTTATACTGTACATACTGTATTTAGGCAGCTAAATATTGTAAAGCATTATTATAAATTATTGCAAGTCCTAACTTTACAGAATAAAGTAGAGAGTTTCATTCCTTTATACGAATTACCAAGGATTCCTGCCAGTACATTACTGTCCATCAATCAAATTTCTGAAAAGGGAGTAGAAGGAGCAGCTTCGCATATCCAGCTGACTTTTCTAGCAAAAAATAGTTTCAGTTTGTGAGTCATCTCGCTTTCTGGCAACAACAAGCCCAAAAAAAAAGCAATAACATATTTCACCTCTGTGCTACACAAATCTGGTTGTATAAAATGTAGGATGTTCTTCGCAGTAAAAGTGAGAAAGAAAAGCCCTCTTCACCCTCCTATAGCAACTCCTGCAATGTGTCATCGCAAGAAGTCCCCTTGTATAAAACACAGTCTTTCTCTCAGTCCAAATTCTCCTAGTTGATCTGGCACACAATAACTGAGATTAAATAACCATCAACCATTTGTATCATAAGAAAGTTCTGTGCTCTTTTTATCAACAGGTTTCTGATGTGCCTCTGTAGAACAGACTTTCCCAGGCGAGGAAGGTGATTTGCATGGCACAGATCTGAAAGATAGCACAGCTCCTGCTGAATATCACCATGTTGGTAGACTTCCTTAAAATCTCTGAAGTGACATAAATGCCCATTTTTTCAGACATGTCCACTTGAGTGATTGCCAGAGGAAATTTACAAGCCATCCTGAAAATGCTAAAGTGATGAGTCTTCCATCTGCCTTAAATCACAGGGCTACTAAGCATGTTCACACAATCAGTTCACTGCTCAGTTGGACAACGTTTCTCAAGGTTTGATGCTTTCTTATGGTCTACAAAGAATGAGATACATAGATGCAAGCACTTTTTTCGGTGACCATCCTCACTGTTCCTCGAGCCAAGTATGTCTGATTCATGTTTGCTAGATAGGGTGTGCATCTGTTAAGTAGCCAAATTTATAGAGAAGAGAAAAAGCATGCAATATATCACCTTCAAATTTAAAGACCTTATTTTCTCTGTCTCTACAGCTACTGTGGTATCACAAGGCATTGTTCAGCATATATAATGTTTCTGCAAAATCTACTACTATATGGAGTGATAAAAATCCAAGTGGGTGGAAAACCAAGATTATTCAATGCTGAACGAGCAGTAAAGGCCTGTTAAAAGCTCTCTGCTGAAGGATTTGAGAGTCTGCTCTAGGAGATACTCTTCTGTTTTCCTAGGTCCATTAGCCATCAAATTGCAAAACAATTTTCACCTTTAAGATGTTATATTGCCATCAGAAGACAAATCTAAATTCAGAAGGCACTAAAACCAGCATTGGTTCTTATATCTGTTAGTGGGAAGAAGAATATTATAAGAAATGACAGAATCACCTGTAGGTAATGCTGCCATGTTATTCATAGTTTTCAGTGCAAAAAGGTTTTTGGCTTAAGCTATCATGCCTTCTAATCTAATGTGATTAGCTCTCTTTCAGTCTTTTGTAGGAAAGATAATGAACTTCACCAGGCAGATAAATACAGCAATTCTGTTATTTCAAAAAAAATAGGCTCCACTAATAAAATTAAATTTGTTTTTGCCCTACACAAAGGACCATTTCTGATTATCCTCCAAAAAAAAAAAAAAAGAAAAGAAAACTAGTAATAGAAATTTTTGAAGATTTAATTTGTATATAATATTCTTTTCCTTTCACTACAATTTAAATGCATCCTAAGTTCTCATGAATGTATACTCCGTTACTGAAAGTTAAACTGCAAAAAGCAGACCAACAATTCCTCTCACCTGAATGCAAATAGAAATACTAATAGAGTCCTCCTGAGGCACAAAAAACTGAGAGAATGTGAGACAGAATAGCATAAAACAGGACTAACAGATAATCTATTGTAACCTGCAGAAACTTCTCCGGCTCCAGTACACTACAACAGCTTGCACAGCTGAGAGGTCTCCTGGGATGAGAGACAGGAAAGAGGGATTGGACAGAACGTGGCATCAAACACCTTGTCAAAACTGGATTTCAGATATTAACCTTTAGTGAGAGATCTTTGATATTCTGGCCATCCAAGAGGTTAGTTCAGTGGTGGTGACTAGAAAGGTGAGCAATCAAAATCATCTGCCAGGACAGAAATATCCTTTTGCAGTATTAAATGTCTACTCACAACGGGTATTACAGTTGCATTGTTCATAGGAGGATAAAGGTTACTATTTTACTTTTTTCTATATCACTATGTACTTGACTATGGTTTCATGATTGTCATTATTTTTTGGCAGATTAAATAATTGTGTGTGCAAATGGAGGATATATAGAGTTGTGAATTTTAAAAAACAACTATTCTTGCAACATCAGCAACAGATACAAAATTCTTGTTCCTCCTACTCATTAAAAATTACAACCTCAGGTACAAAATCATTCACATCTTAGTCACTGAAAAAAAATCTAAAATCTGATTCTCAGAATTTAAATATGCTCAAGGCAGGTCTGTGCCTTCAGCAAAATGACATCTGATGTCCTTTATAGGATTTAACAACAAATATCAGCAAGTGTGAGTGAATGCATTAGATATCTGACTGTTCTTTTTGTCTCTGTCACTCTTAAGTCTTCTTTTCCACATTCGCATCCACAAAATGATATCAGCATCACTCAGATTCATTCTTGGCTTTGTATGGTTTTTTTAATTCATAATGAATATGTCCCTCCACCTACTTCATTCTCCTGCTTAAACTGGTATGAAATTCAGTAAAACAACAAATACTGGTAGCCCTAACTAAAGAAAGCTGTCATCTCAGATACCTATAGCCCATTACCAAAGAATCCACCAGATTATAAATTTAATGACCATTTACAGTAAAAATCACCATATCACAGAACTACAGAATCATTTAATTCAGAGACAATGCATCACAATATAAATTGTAAGTGTACTTGTGATGGGTAAGATAGAGAAACTTAATTTAGTTCTAAAAACTCATCTCAAATGTATATTTTTATTACTTGGTTTAGTCCTCACAGGCTAGATGAATGCAATACTTATTAGGTTTTGGGTAAAGAAGGGCTAGTCAGCCACGTCTGCCAAAAGAAAAAGATAATTCTATAACAATATGAATATAGACTATGTATATTCTTATTACTTTTTCCGTCTCTAGCTTTCATGGTTGTGTGATCAACTATCTATAAATATTGTCTTTTCTCAGAATGCTCTCAGGAACATGTAAATATAATTTGAATATTATAATTCATTCTTGGTGCTCTAGATGATTCAGCAATACTCCAAGCCCCTTCTTCTGTTGCTCAGAAATATCCACCAGTACATATATACAACACAGAACTATTCAGGTTAGAAAACCCTTTAAAATCGTCATGTTCAACTATTATGCCAACACTACCAGGTCCACAACTAAACCATGCCCCTAAGCACCATGAAGTCTTTTAAATACCTCCAGAGATGGTGACTCAGCCACCTACCTGGGCAGCCTGTTCTATTGCTTGACAATCCTTTCTTTGGAAGAATTTTTCCTGATATCCAATTTAAAACTTCCCTGGGACAACTCATCTCCATTATCTCTCATCTAGTTGCTTCCTACTTGGGAGTAGAGACCAGCCACCACCTCACTACATCCTCCTTTCAGGTAGTTTTAGAGAGTGATAAGCTCTCATGTCAGTCTCCTTTTCTCCGGGCTAAACAACCCCAGCTCCCTCAGCCACTCCTCATAGAACTTGTGCTCCAGACCCTTCACCAACTCTGTTGGTCTGCTCTGAACACATTTCACTACCTCAATGTCTTTCTTGTCATGAGATGCTCTAAACAGGACACAGGATTCAAGACGTGGCCTCACCAGTGCTGAGTACAGAGTGAAAATCCGTTCCCTGGTCCTTTTAGGCACATAATTCCAGGTTTCCTAATGCAAACCAGGATGCTACTGACATAGTTGGCCACCTGGACACACACTGGATCATGTTCAACTGCTGTCAATGAGCACCCCCATGTCCTTTTCCCCTGTCAGCTTTTCAGCCACTCTGCCCCAAATCTATAGGGCTGCCTGAGGGCTGTTGTGACTTAACACATGCCTTGTTGAACCTTGTTGAATTGTTGTTCTCAGCCTCAGTCCAGATCCCTCTGCAGGGCCTTCCTACACTATAGCAGATCAACACTCCCATCCAACATAATGTCATCTGCAAGCTGACTGAAGAGGGAATCATCCAGGTTGTTGATAAAGATATTAAACAGAACTGGCCCCAACACTGAGCTCTTGGAAATCCCACTGGTGACTAGCCACTGACAGGATACGGCACCATTCACCAACTTTCTCTGGGCCAGAGGGTTTTTAACTCAGTGAAGAGTGCACTGGTCTAAGCCATGAGCAGCCAGTTTCTCACACTGTAGGACAATGCTGTGGGAAAATGTATTGAAGACTTTACTGAAGTTCAATATGGCCACATCCACATGAGCGTAGCTCAGTGAGTGCTTTCACCAGCTCCCTTAGTACCCTCATGTGGATGTATTCTGGCACCATAGATTTGGGAGTGTAGAGTGGGCAAGCAGGTTGCTGACCATTTTCTCCTGGACTATGGGGCCTTTTGCTCCCCATCCCTGTCTTCCAGCTTGAGGGGCTAGGTATCCTAACTATTACAGACTGAGGCAAAGAAAGCATTAAAAGCCTTAGTAATGCTTTGCATCTCTAGTAGCTGACACGGTATTGGCATGGTATTTCTACAAGGCATCCTGTAAAAGCTGATCACCCTGTGCTACAACCAAACACCACATGAATTATTTTCTAATACTTTACTTGAAGTGAAGAAGCATAAATAAGGATATCAAACGAAGCTCAAATAAGAAGTGAGGGTGCATTATCACCACTCAAAATAAGTGTAATTCATTTTAATACTAATTAATCCTGCTCAGAATTTGCATATCAGGAACAGGCCTAAATCTTCTCTAAAAAAATGTAGCATGCCATATATCTTTATGTCTAGTATTCATCACATTCCTGTACACTATTTTTCATGAGTATCTGCACTGTTTTGGATCATTTCTGAATGAAGACTGTATGATACGTCTAGTTCAGAAATTTCCTGAATAATTTTCTGCTCCATAAACCACCAAAAGACTTAAAAGTTTTTTTGACACTTACTAAAATTGATGGCTATTTCTGAAAGCTTCTAAGTATACACCCAAAGGATTGGAGAACGGAGCTTCCAGCCTTAAGACCCCCTGAATTCTCACTGGATCTACTGACAAAACCTTCCTTCCTGGAATGGAAAAATATGACCACCTTCCCTCTGAATCATTAAAACTTTTATTTAAGGGCCTTTCAGGCAAAGATATGAGATACTAGTTCTTTACTCATGTGCATATGTATAACCAGGCAGACAAATGCTGGCCATGCCAACACAAAAGAAGAGCAGAGAACCCAGGGAAGTCTCTTCCCGCCCTTGGAGCGCTTTCCCCATTGGGGCGGTTACGGTCGCAGCCGGCAGGGGGCGCTGGTGGCTCCCGGTGGGCCGGGCGGGTGCGGTGATTCCCCCACGCCTCCAGGGGGCGCTGTGGCGCGGGGCCCTCACGCCGTAATGGCAGCTCAGGTGAGGGGAGATGGTTTCCCTGGGGAAACTCGCGGGGCGCAGTCAGTCTCAGTGCCGCTCCAGGTGATGAGCTGGACTGTAGCACCTTGGAGCAATGGGCTGGAACAGAAGAGGCGAACAGACCCAGGGGCAGCAAATCAAAGTGCAGCAATAACCGTGGCACAGCAGCAGAAACAGTGGCTGGATGGACCGGATGGACCCCTGGGGGGAGGTCAAACTAAAGTGTAGTGAAAACCTCAGTGCAGCACTTCCTTGGCAGGAAACTGCAGGGGCCAGATGCAGAGGGACATCGAAATAAGTGTAGCAAAAGACCCCAGAGCAGTGGTAGGAAACAGCAGGGGCAGGGAGGTCCAACTGAGCAGCAATGGGCCTTGGCATCACTCACCGGCAACTGGCAGCAATGGTGAAGACAGGCAGGTCCAATTGAGCAGTTGATGTTGGCAGCCGGTAGAAACAGAAAAAAGAAATAGACAGACCCCAGGATCAAACCACAACTCAGCCCTGTCAAGAGAAGGACAGGCACCCGCCCCCCACACCACAGATGGCTGCTCTCCCCTCTGATGGCAAAGAGGAGAAAGGGCTGAGCACAGCCCTTGACTCTCAGCCAAGTCTCAGTTAGACCCCAACATCTCATGGTATGCTGCACTTCCCAAGACAACTCCCCCAGCCAGAGAGCTCACTCCCCAGGTAAAAGACTGCTGCAACCATACCCCTTCCACCATATCCACCATATCCATATCCCCTCCACCCCCAGGACCATCTCAGTGGAATTTGAAGATGCCCAGCCATGTTTTTTGTCTCTTAAATACTGTCTGTTCATCGTGTCCAGGGCAACAGATGGGAAGAAAAATTCCCTGAGAGAAAGAAAAAAAAGAAGAAGCCTAACTCCCAACCTGAAGATATTTACTTTTCCTTTCTGTAGGAAAGTTTGGAATTTCTACTTTTGTTTCAGAAAGCTAGAAATTTGACTTTTGGACCAGCTTTACCATCTTGTGTCTAAAGTAGAAAAATCATTATCATAAGAAAAGGAACACTATGGAGGAGTATTTTCTGTGCAATTCACTTTCATGTATTCTCCCATGGGTCCATTAGAATTTTAACATAGTGGTCAGACCACACCCTTGCCATGTTCTTTACTTCCTTCTAAAGGCTACCTGAATGGTGAATGCAGCTAAGACATGAGTAGGCACCTGATGCAAGCGGGAGCTGGGATGTGTTGACCTGTCACCCTGAGTGCAAATACAGAGGCAGCTTTTGTGCAGGCAAGTTGTCTCAAGGAGGGCCAGCAGCAGCACCAGCCGCAGCTCAAGCAGCCAGCACTGCGTCTGCCAGCAGCACCATCACAACCAAGGGTTGCTGTAGATGACTTGTCCAGCTCAGCTCTCAGAAGAACAAAATATCTAGTTCATCTGGCTGTACTACTTATTACCCCTTGGGAAAAAGAGGGCACTCTTCCTCAAGACTTTCCACAGCTGCTCACAAAAATCTGATGGAATCAGCACATTAACCTTGAGAAGGGTGTTTTTGGCAACAGTCACCTCATGCATGGGTTCGTCTTGCTATGAGGCAGAGACACCCAGTTACACACTCTGGTCCCAGTTTATTTTCTGAAAAAGAAAAGCATTATGCTGCTCCACTGCTGCTGTCCATTGTGCATCCAAGAGGTGACAAGACAGCTGCCAGCTGGCATTAAGCTGATTTACATCCAGTGGTGGACATGAGCAGGGAGATGAGAAGATTTAGGGCTAACTAGATTCAGTCATAAGATAATTTTGGTGTTTATGATTATATGTCTGTGATGGGCATTAGTCAGAGGTACAAGCCATGCCAAAAGGAGAGAGATCAAGAATATTGCAAAGCCCCAAACAATAAAAGTAAATCCATGTTTGAGGAAGGACATACACACATTTCATCCTTGCCTAGACATGACTCATCGGTACTCCTCTCAACATGCAGCCTGAGGAATTGCCCCAGAACTTCCCTCCCTCTCCATCAGTTAGAAACCATGTTGGCCATGGAATTACAGCTATATCACTTTCCCTGCACACAGACAGGCACATAAAAATTCAAGGACTACTGTTAAATAACTTTTTGTCATCAAATAGGGATGCAATCAGATTAGCTTTCACTGCCTGATTGTTATAAATGACTCAGACCCCAAGTCGGAATGAGTTATAAAAGTTATATTGAGAACTAATAAAAAATTCACAAAGCAAAAGGGACAGCGTTGGGAATGTGGCTGACTGCCAGAGGCTCATCCACAAAATGGCAGCTCCGCCTTCAAGACCCCTGGTGTTGCATCAGCCAAATACATATGCACAAACAGTCATACATATCCAAACATTTTCCTTATATATCTCTGACCCATCCCAAAGTCTGCCAGTTGACCCTTCTTTGCTGTCCATTGGTGGAGACCTTCTTGCAACTTGATTGGAGACGAGGTGTTGTCATGCCAAGTTCCCCAGTGACAAGCTTCCCCCATTCCGAGCTGCTTCTTGCAAGGGGCACACATACACCCTCCCACATGTCTCTTACAATCCTGACAACCAGGTTGTCAGTAGCAACAAGACAGAGGGGAGAAGAGAGGATTAAAGGGATGACAAAAAGGGGTCCAAAAGCAACCCACAACAACAGAGTCGCACACTAAAAGAACTTTAAACCTCAGCAAAACTTCTTTTTACATAGATAATATCCATTCCTCATTTGTGAGAGCCAATCACCACACCACCCATGTATAACACTGGCCTTACAGCCACACTACCCGCCACTTGAAGTGCTGCATCTAGCTCTGGGATGCCCAGCAAAGGAATGATATGGATCCATTGGAATGAGTGCAGAGGAGGTCATCAAGATAATTAGAGGGATGAAGCACCTCTCCTACAAGAAAAGGCTGAGACAAATGGGATTGTTCAGCCTGGAGAAAATAAGACTTTAGTGTGACCTAATTGTGACCTTCCAGTGCCAAGGAAGCTCAACAGGGGCTTTTTGCAAGATCATATAGTGAACAGGACAAAGAGAATGGCCTCGCACTGAAAGTGAGTAGGTTTAGATCAGATATTAGGAACAAATTCTTTACTGTAAGGGTGGTGAGACACTGGAACAAGTTTCCAAAGAAGCTGTGAATGTCTTATCCCTGGAAATGTTTAAGGCCAGGTTGGATGGAGCTTTGAACAAGCTGGTCTAGTGGAAGGTGTCTGTGTGTCCCCTCGTGAAAAGGAGTTGGAACCAGATGATGTTTAAGGTCCCTTCCAATCTAAGATATTCTATGATAAAAATAACTAAATTATACTGGTAGATCTGTCATTTTTACATACTTATTATTGCACTTGCTTTGTATAATAAGGAAATGTTTAATCTAAACATTGGGTTACAGTGAACAGTGTCACTCCTGGGTGAACTTGAGTGCAGAGAGTTTAGCCTGGCTGATCTCTAGTGATTCATGAAGATAAACTCATTATAACTTTAAAAAGGAAACCATATCTCACACAAAGGAACAAAAACCAAAGCAAGATGTAGCTGGAGAGTCAGGGAAAACTGCTCCAAGTATACAAAATAACTGCATCACGTACTTCAGAGGAAAAAAAAAAGGCAAAGGAAAAATACTTTATTAAAAAAACCCACCATTTTTAGGCTATTTTCAGGGGTTAACAGATAGAGAAAAAAAAAAGATGAGAAGATAGACAGAAAGAAAAGAGAGAGAGAGAAATAATCTATTTCAAGGCTAAGTGAAATTTTGGCAAATAGGATAAAAGTTCATTATCTCTCTCCCTGCTTCATTGTAGTTATTGTCTACATAGACAACTGCTTGTGATCTGGAACCCAGAAACTTCTTCTATGTGTAAATATACAGAGAACTATCGTTTCTGGAAAAATACCTCACAATAGAATAACCTAGAAAGAATAATGGAAAAGATACTATAATCACTATCCTTTTAGAGAGGCTTCTTAGATTTTTCTTCCTGGGAGATGAAAAATATCAGTGTACGAGATTCATGATGGGGAAGGAATCCCCCTTTCTGCACAGTTCCACTGTGCTCCAAATGAGTACCACATGGTAAAATATACACATCCCCATTATAAGCTTCCTTCTTTTGCTGTGTGAAAGAGCTTTCTCTGTACTCTTTTCCATCAGTTATGCACAAACCATGATTTAACCTCCAAACACAACATAGTATAGCTGAAACACTGCCTCATGGTTTGCAGACTGCTCACACACCTCTTATCTTTCTCTTTTTTTTCACCATCCCATGCTTGTTCTGCAGCTGCACGATATTACCACCACCCCAAGCACTTTTTACTGTCTGTCATACAAGGGCCTTTCACCTTCTTGGAGTCACTAGTACTAGCAAGGTACTTGTTTGTCCAGTGATCTCTCAGGACGTGGTTAATATCATGCACTTTCTTCTAATTTGACATCAGGTTTTTCATTTTTTTAACATCTTCCACATGGAAATCCCATAGGTAAAAGTAATTTGAAGATAATAGAGTTTTGTTTTTTCTGTCTTTCTCATTTTTAAATGAAAATTTCCAAATCCCTGAAACAGTCATTGCTTTCACTGGGCACTGATGGTAGTCACCTTCCAGCACTACTGTGTACATAACTTCCCACTCAAACCAAAAAAGGACATCATTCTGATAACATGTTTTCCTCCCTCAGATTGACTTTCTCTTCACATTAGGCTCTCTTGAGTCCATGACATAGACTCAGGAAAATCTCATTAAAGGGATGCTCACAAATAAATTGTGCTAATGCATAGGTCTTGGTGCTTGGGTATTCACTTATTTCTTTTCCCATGGGGCAATCAACCTATTCTTACCCTACAATTTCCTTTACTTTGTCTGGAGAATAGGAAATGTTTGCAGATTTCAAACACATGCATAGCATTTCTGTCCTAACCTCTTTTAAAACAAGCATTTGCCATTTAATCTTGAATCTTTAATGTAAAGTTTTCATTTTTCAATTAAAAACAACCTGAGATGCTCAGGTAAAAGCAGACTGAGATGTTGTAACCATAGACCTCAGATGTCCTTAGGAAATTCAAAGTGCTTTAGATAAGCTGTTCTCAGTTTCAGTATCGTGGGTGTTTGGAATTAGCACTTGTCACATTTATCTTATGTTAGAGTGGTTACAAATGCATCACTGAAACCACATTTTAACAAGCTGCCACTATAGATTAGTGCTACCTCACTTTTACATGGAATTTTAGATATGAATCTCAAGCACAATACAGAAGATGGTAAGCAACATGTCATCAAGCAGACAAGTAAGAGTGAGACACAGTGTGGTTAAAAAGCCTGCAAGAGGTTGCTCAGAAAAGCCATTCCTGATGACTTAAACAGGGGTCAGGAACATACGGAGCCAGAATCTTCTCTCTCTGCCTGCCAGCACAACTTTAGAAACAACTTGGAGACATGGGTCCAAAGAGTAGGGTTTCCATGCCATGCTATGTATCTTGAACCATTGATGCTGCAAGAGAGTAAGGGCAAGGCGCAAGGCACCTTGCAAGTCTTCAATTCCACAGGCTGGCCTTCTCCTAAAATGTGCTCTCAGTTGATTTTTCACCAGGAATGCTTTTTCTGTTCTAGCACATTCCAGTGTCATATTTTGAGATTCTATTCACATCAGATCCTACTGCAGAACCACTTGAAACCTTCCCAGTTTATACTTTAAGAGCAAAGAAAGACTCTAATCAAAACATGCTTCCATATGAAAATGTCAGTAACTATCTAAAACGGCAATGTACTTCTTCAGCAGGTGATTAAAACCAAGCTGGCTCTTAGCCAGCCACTCTGCTGTGCTGTACCATACCTTCCTTCACTAAAGAACACTGAAGCTTTTTTTACTAATCCCACAGTCTCTAACATTGATAAAATGCAAGATGAGCAGCAGACAGAAAAAGAAAAAAAACACATCCAAGCATCTTTTTGATAGAATAAAACAAAGGTAGTTTATGGCAGTTTAGAAACTGGGTGGCAAAAATAGCAAACTCATAGTTTTAAGGAGCCAAAAGTTGTAAAAAATATATTTTCTAAAACATCCATGGGAGAAGTTTGTAGTTTGAATAAACAAAATTCCAACTACATCTTTCAAGAAAGAGAAATCTGTGAAGCATAGCTATATATCAAAACCTGAATTTTTTGATTACTTGGAGAAGGAAGCAAATGCATAACATGCATAGAGGACCATGCTTAAGTGTCTCTGAATCTCTGTATGTCTGACTTGTTTTAAGACTACTCAGAAGGCATCTCAGAGAGGACTGCAGCATTAACACTGTTTACACCTGTGTGTGCCTTAGCACTGCATCTTCTGTCTCAGTGACAACTAAACATTTGCCAGAGTTGGCAAAGGAATTGGTGTGATACATCATAAGTTTTCTGTTGTTTATCCTCTCTAAATCTTTTTCAACATTTTGAGTGGATTCATGCTACTTTGGCTATATGATATGGTTTAAAAGTAACTGGAATGAGAATAAATTGTAAGTTGCATACCTTGAGTACAGCACTCAAACCAGAACGAAAACCATTTTGAGACCTACTTTTGAGTTGTTGGACTTGCATGGCAACTTTGGGCTTCAAAGGAGGACTTACATTTCCTATTTAAAATTACTCAAAATATTATGAAGAAGAAAGGGGCAAGATGGATATAAACTTTCAAGGGACAAAAATAAAGTTTAAAAAATATGTTTCATAATCATATTACACAGGTCTTCTAGTTTGAAAATTTCATGTCCATATTCTTCTTGTAGATAAATCTGCCCAGTTAGCCCATGTTCCCTCATTACTTGTATTTGAAGTGGTTGTATGCCCTCCAGAATACCCACAATGATTTTGAGAGCTAGGAAAAAGAGGAACCCAAGGACACAGAAGACTGCAGCATCTGAAAACAGAAGAAATTATATATTTTTAAGAACAAAAATAAATTTTCTGTGGAAAAGGTACCATGATTCTTGAAAATAAATCAGATTTTTAATTAGCCTTGCTTACAAACAGACATCCCCTTTTTATTGGTAGTGGGGCAGCAGATATTCTAACTGAATTTCTGTAATTAGTCATTACAACAACAAATAACAAATTAGTTAGACACTTCTAAAGGAATTACTCTTCAAATGAGCCGATTAATGTATCTCTTGTACTACAATTTTCAATTTGCTGATCTGACAAATAATGCACGCTGAGAGAAAATTATGAATTTTAATGTCCAAGCAATACTGTCACAACCTTGATATTTAGTGTATATGCAGACAAGGGCATAGATGAGGTGGAATCATTCACTAAATCACACTCATATTCGTAGACAGAGTATTCAGTGTGCTATATTAAGCAGTAGCTATAAAAAAGGTAGTAAAGATACCTATTGATATTTCTATTTATGCATTGGTAAGTTTATGCACTTGTTCCTGGATAAAGGGCTTTTTGTTTTGATTTAATAATGTAATTGATTTTTTTTCAAAATGAAGAAACTGGTAATAATACCATAGTTTTTGGCTAAGAAAGTAACTCTGTATTGTTTAGAAGAAGAGCTGAAAATAAACAAAAGATAAAAGCAAGAATGTGATACTCGAAACATTTAATGGTACATAAGGGAGTACTCAAACTACCCCACTCAGCTTTATTTTTTTTAAAAAAAGGGAATGGAAAAAACAACAAAAGTATTCACAAGGATACAGTGTAGGATTATTTATTTCAGCAAACACAGGCATTAACAGCCATCTTATTCCCTAAGCCAATATTTGGAAAACTGTACTCTAGAAGCAGTTTCTAAAGCCCCCTACATCTTAGCAAGACAGAAGAGGGTAGGAAAATTTCAGTCAGTATTATGACCTATATAAAAGAAATACAGTAAGTAAAATTACTAAAATGAAACTCCATGGATTACTATACTGAATAGATGTTACATTTTTTTCTTAGAGGATGATGGTTAAGAAAAGTAGTTTCAAGCTCACAGGGTAGCATTCATGCTACTCTCTCAGTTACAAGCCTCATTCTCATTTCTGTGCCCTAAATCTTGTCTATAGATATGCTCAAATTTTCATTCCTAGTTTCTTCTTCATAATGTTAAGGCTGCTTTCCTCCTTCTCATTTTTTTTACTTATCAGGTTCTTTAGATCTTATTACAGATGATCAGAAAGAAGATATTTTTCTGCTGAACTGAAAGTTGGAAACATTATCCCATAGAAAAATGACAAATTTACTCTTCATAAAAAAAAAAAAGTTAAAACATAATTTTGTCCACTTTGCCAAAAATAGCTTTTTTCCTGTGCTTTCTTTTAAAAAAACATTCAGTACATGCTTTCCATTGAAGTCTAGCCTTTCAAACAACAAAAAACCACAATCATTTCCTACCAATCCTAAAAATTCTCAATGCACAAGAGACTAATATGTTTCAATGCACAAGAGACTAAAAAAGAGGATAACACAAATCCCATAAAAAACCCACATGAATAAAAAACTTGCCTTCATGAGACTATAACCACCTAAAAGAGCAAAGTGGCCAACATCACTCCCCTTCAGTTTCTCCCCACTGCCTGAATAAAGAAACCTAGTTCTCTGTCTTCTCTGGCTCTCTTCCCATTCTCTTTCTTTACCAAAGCCATTCCATTCTAGCTCAAACCTGTTCAATCAAAGGTTGGGGTAGGCTGCAGGGAGTCACATCCGGGGCTCACTGCCTCCAGAAATGTGGATAGGATAAGGCAAGCCTCTTTCATGTTCAAAATTATTTTCAAACCCATAACTTTTAGATGGAAATGAGGATGGGTGGCAACAATAGAGGTGACCCTTTATTCGTATTTTCTCCCTTTTTAAGCCTTTACCCTGTGAAAGGATGCATAGGGATAAGGAAGCTTTGTGACACATGCTTATGCTCTCAGGGTAGGCAGTGGCTCAAAACTAACGCAGTCACCAAAAGTGGAAGACATTGTATTTTGGCTTTCCAGCCTCTGGAGAGGAGTGCTTGGCAGGACTCCGGTAATTTCCATGTCCCCTACTCCGTGGCCATTTTCAGGCAAGCTCTTCCTATTTGCAGAAGAGAATTTCTATATCCTGGAACTTCCTCCTGTTCCTTCATCTTCCACTGTAGCAGTAGTCACATAATGACTGTATTAAAAACAATTTTCAGATTAGGAAGAGTTAATCAAAGTAATTACACAGTACACAGTCCTGTTGATTCTTGGAGTGGCACCCTCCTAGATGGCTTTCACATATTACTAAATACAGCCCCATCTGGTTTTTACTGTGTTTGTTGTAACAATGGAATTTTAATATGTATTTTCATTATTTAAAAAGCTTATGTATTTCTGGCGTTACTTAGCCTAGGTTTTATCAAATGCACCTAAAATAGCATAAACAATCCCTATCATATCCTTGTTCCCCAATTATCACACATTTAATTCACAATGACAGTTCTTGACTTTTGCCTTATGTTATCTTCAAAGAGTAGTAGAGTTGCAATTAGTAAAATCTTGTGAAAGCAGAGCCATACCCATTCAGCTTTGGAAAAACAGAGCTAAAGCTGTATTTATGTGATTCAGCTTCCATTCTGGAGACTGACAGCTGTGTAAGATGCCTTTCAACACAGTGAGAACAAGGATTTCCCCTCCTCATGCATACTGAGTAACCTGGAGATGTAATTTATGATGAATTCACACACAAAATAGTCAGTGGTTCAGTACAAACCAAACATAAGCAGACACATTTCTAAACCCATCCGTCATGCTGGTTACACAATCTGTTGATCCACTGAACAAATATATGTTGAAAGATTAGGTGGGAGTTGACTGCCATTCAGTAAAATAAATGTGGACTAGACTTATTTTCTGCCTGACTTAACACTTAAGGATTTGTATTAAAGGGGAGAGGGAGGGAATTCCAGCCACCTAGATTTTGGAATGAGATTACCCTTCCAAGAACCTCACACAGAGGTCCCTACCAGCCCTCTTTCACATACTGAATCATCTGTTTTTTGAATAAAATTGCTAGGCAAGTGAACTGCTACTAAAGGAGCACCAATTCTGCCTATTCAGTTTTTTTTTCTTGGCAGAAGAGAAAAAACCCAAAAGGATGAAGTTGTATGGTGTACAGCTGTAAGTTAAAGCACTAGCTGCGCTGTCACGGTCCTTGTTATACTGTTGTTTCACAACACAATTGCAGAAAACTGAAGACCATTAACTGAGGAAAAGCACTCATGCTACCTAGGGCCATTCCCTGGCGTGTCCTAAACCTAATATTTACTCAGCTTCTTTTTGGTAACAGTCCCTCTAAAAGCAGCAGCTTCACTAGAGGAAGGTTCCTTGGGTTTTTTCAGAAAATTCCTTCACCAAAAGACATACTGGTTTTTGGAAATTCTGTCCAAAAACTGTGTTTAAGTCATGATTTGCTGAAGAAGTAGTGCTTAGAGGGAAATAAGCTTGTTTTATGATTCAGGTTTCCCAGGAGTCTTGTGAAAGTACTGACATCCCCAGTGAAAAGGGCTACTGAAAGTTTAGGTAGGTGAGCTGACAAGATCTCCAACAGGCTTAAACAACCTCAGGTAATTCATCATCGCAAAGCATTACCTTTTCTGACAAACAAACCAACCAACAAAAAGAAATCCAACAAAAGAAGAAAGTTTCTCATGTGTTTTCACACAACCCTAAAATGCAATTATGAATATTTCCAGTAGGTCTTCAACAGACCCCTGAAGAAATATTGAAAATAAAATAGATACAGCATGTCAGGGAGACCTTTTAGAAACATGGCACTGAAAAATGTGGTAAAATTCCAGATTCACTGCAGTCAATGACAGCATTTCTGTAAGTTTGAATGTCTGTATGTTTTCAAAAGCTTACCAAGACCCCCTCTATCTGTCCATTGTGAGTCCAAAGTTTGAATCCCACATGCTTCTGGGAACATGTCTTACTGTAATGATACCAGCAACCTGTACCAGGTGTCTGTCTTGTGGCCCTAGGTCTCCTGGCAGCATCTCAGAGCTTTCTATCCCATGATACCTGCAATGCATTTGTAAAGATTTTGGAACAGGTGACAATTTTCTAAGCTTCTTGATTCCAACCTCTGACTCTTGCTGCATTCTCACACAAGACAAAATTTTCCAGGCCAGATGTGAATATCATTACACAATCCATTGTCATGCAATACTCTCTTGGACCAACACTGGTATATTGTCTTGAATGTTTTGCTACTTCACAAGTAAGAGCACCTTGCAAGCAGCAGTGCTTGTTTCTCTTGTGTTATAAAAAGTTACCCCTTCCACTTCATTTTCCAATTAAAAAAAAAAAGAAAAACCAAACAGACAAACAAAAATAAAACACCAAAAAACCCACCTTCCAGCACTTAACCTGACCTACTACTTCACCTTTCTGCCAGATTATTTAATTTACTCTAAAGCAGATCCTATAGTGTTTAGCACAAGATACCTTTTTGGTATGCTTGTTTCAGTGAGTGGAGCCTAATGAAATGCTGATTCCTACTGGACACAACTTCAATACTGAAAGCAGCCATGTCAGCAAAATAAGTAAGCCCATTGTTCCAGATACAGCAAATGCTGCGCAAACATTACTATGGTTGATTGCATCTCACTGACTCATGTGCAAACACTAGTCTGAATACTAAAGTTCAAGTTCACGGCAGGGATGGAAGCAGCTTAGAAAATAGAAAAGGCTTTGCTTAATAATTGCCTAATACATATAATAAAAAACACAGGCATACTCATGCATTGGTGCTAGTACTTTGGTATTTTCTTAGGGTCTTTTATTCAGATGGAATTTTTTCCCTCTGCTAGTAGTAGCTATTAGTGTCTTTAAAGATTCAATTCTATCAGAATCAATTCACATAAAAACATTTTATTTAGTTTCTCAGAATTGCTTCAATTTTAACCTACTTTGATTAAACAAATAAGTACCCAAATTTTGGGTACTTTAGGCAAATCTTTGAAATAAGTTAAGAAGGAAATCCAAATTAACAAAAAGGTATAGGAAGAAACAGTCTGGAAGCATGAGTAAGGGCATCTATCTTATTTAGGACCAATGTTTCTTATTCAATAAACTGATCCAGCTGCGGTAGGAACAAAGCAGCAATATTGGCTGAATGCATTACAATTATAGCTCCATATTATTCAAACATCTAGATTAATCCCAGACAAAATACAATGTATTAGCTATCTCTAGATACCCTAAGCCAATAATTCAGTGTTGTACACTGGTGTACTTAAAAAAAATGAAAGGGGAAAAAAACTAGATGAGAAAAAGAGCGGGGGGAAATAAAAAGTTTAGTTGAATACTTTAAATCCTTTAAAAATAAAATAATCAAGCACTTGAGATTACTTTGGCAGACCAAAACTTTTTAACCTAGCTGCAAAAATTATACTAGAAAAGAAAGCTACAATATGGTTCTAATGAATTCACTCGAGACAGTTTGAATTTTAAAGAAAACATAAACTTGACCATCTGGCTTAAGTTATGGCAGATTGCTGAGTATTTTTATTCCTCCAGTCCCACATATATGACTAGCAACATCATATTTGGCACAGCAGTAATCTGTGATAGGCTCCATGGCTCTTTCTAAAGCCTGCTGGTACTTGCTCCAAAATTGTGTAATTGAATGCTAATCATCAAGACAAATGGCGAACAAGGAAAGCCTCATTTGGTAGCTTCCTTTCCTTTAGACAGCCACTACTATTGCTTTTTCTTTTTATTATGTCATAACATATACTCAGCAAGTAATATCTACAGAGACCCAAGTCAGAGTATCAGGTCGTTAGTGTCTAAAATTAGTATTTTGCACACACGTGCACACATGCACACACACACAAAATTAATACCTGCCCATAAGATCTATGTTATTCATGAGCTCTTAGGATTGTAAAATATGCCTAGCTCAGAATAACTTCTTTGAATTTATCACTCTTTCTCCATTCTCCTCAAGGCAGAAGGATGTTCCATTTTTTTGTCCCTACTCACCTGAAAGGAGGAAGAGACAAGCTATACTTGTTATATTCGAATTAGCAAACAACAATGCAGAAACCAAGAAATAAAAGTACACAGCACAATCCTGACTTAGAAGAAAGTCTTCAACAGCTACTGAAGTAGCCCAGTTCTCCATTCAGCACAATGTTCTCACAAAGCACAACAAAATTATATACAACTGATACCCAGGGGAGGCTCATCTCTCTAAAATATTTAAACTTTCTGCTCTGGAACTTGGAGATGAATTTGCCAGCTGCCATGAATTTTACAACCATTTTCTTGAACAAAGATTGAAGTTTCAAACACACTTAAATTAAAATTTTCAAGGATAACAAAAAGAGATCCTCTTTGAAAGACAGGAAGTTGAGACTTGGAGTTTTTCCCAAAGAGGGAATCTCATAGTGTATTAAAATACCTGACCCAGCAAAAGGTAAGCGGTAGCAAGAAGAATGTATTTACTATGTCTTGAGAACACAGAACAAGTTGCCTCTGATTTCTGTTTGCTTTAATCTCCTGGAGCAATTTGTTTACCTGTAAGACACATTATTCAGTGTTTTATCTGGTAGGTCACATTTCACCTTACCACCAATATCGTCATATGATTTGGGTCTATGCTTATTACACTGGAAAGAACAGTGTTTCTGCATCACAGGAACTTTAACTTACACTTGACAACTAGCAAAGATTGTCTGTACATCTCAATGCCATTGTACATGGTGTCTAATTGAACACAATGGATTTTACATGAGCTGAAGCTACAAATAGCTGAATAAGAAGCAGAAAAGAAGCTCTCGTAGGATCTTGTCTGGTCCGTCATAGTGCGTCTTGGATGCATGCATACCTGACAGCACCAACAGGAGAGCTGAGTGCTCCCAGGTCGTCTCATTAAGCATGCCCAGAGGAAGATGACCATGAAAAGACTGCTATCCTTTCGAATCCATGCTTTGCATTATTATCGCTAGCATTCCAGTGTTCCAAGCTCATTTCAATGTTCCTGTGACTGCTCAAGTTATACAAAGATGTTTTAGGACATCCTGAGCACAATCAGAGTTTTCTAGTGCTTTTGCAGTTCACCTGAGAATAAGTCCTTGTTCATAAAGTCAATGCTGCATACAAGTACTGTGTTTGAAGTTAAGGTAAAGTCATCTCAGCTGCTGCATGGGAAGGTGTGATTTATAAACAGAAGAGTTTTATCAGTTCTCAAGGATGGAAACCACAATGGCATTTTTAAGATAAAAATTCCTTCTTCGTATAACGGAAGGGGGAAAAAAACATGACATGATTTTACAGCCCACTCAAGACTGAGTCATAATCATGGAGGAGTTAAAATTACCATTTTTTTCCCCTACTCAGGAGAAAGAATGGTCCACAAATCATTTTTCCCATCAAACTATTTCTGCTGGACAGGACAAGGCACATGTCTCTGGTCTGCATAGCAAATTGAAAAGAAGCAGCAGTCCTTATTTAAGCAGTAGTATGAAACAAAACAAAACAAAAACCCAAGCGAGAAATCCTCCCCAGAATACAGAGAAGCCATAATGTAAATATCTAGGCACTGAAACATGTTGCCCAGAAAATATTTGGTATCTCTGTTCTCGGAAATAAGCAACATCCAACTGGATAAGTCTTAAGCAACTCAGCTTTGAAAAGGAGCTGGCAGGAGGTGAGAAGCCTTTATGATAAATATCAGCATAAGGATTATGTTTCCTCCTTGGTTTTATTGAAGTGATGAATAGACACTAGGGAGCAAGAACAATATATGGAGATAGGGACCTACTCTAAATAAATCAGGTGGTTTTATGGAACAAATACAAGAGAATTGGCTGAAAATAACTAGATTTTAGCAAAGACAGGTGTAGAGGTATAATAGAGGAGACCTACAGTGGCTATGAATGTATCATCCTCCCCTTGGTGGAGCAAGTAGGTCTAAAGAGAAAGGCTTTTTTCCAGTCAGTTTTTTGGTTTGGTTGTGGTAGTTTTGCTGGTTTTTTCCCAATAAATTTCCAGCTAGATGCTTGAATTAGTAGTTATGAGATGACCTCCCTCCACCCGCAGCAGGAAATCAAGCACATATTGATTGCACAAAATGACATTCATTGCAAAGTTAGCAGAAATGACAAAAAAATCTCCTTCTGCCATTACGACCAGATACTACCCACTGTGGCCTCCTAAGCTGCCAAAACCCAGCAGATTGAGATTTAAAATTGTTTTTAACTAGTTTTATCTAAAGAGGTCAGTTCTAATTTACCCATTCATGCAGAACAGTCCAGCAGCTCAAATCAACACACTCACCACATGGATTTCTCAGGACTGCATATTTTGCTTATGTGCAACCCAAAGACAAACAAACATCAAGGAAGAAAAAAAAGTAGAAGAGTTACAGATGTTAGAGTGGTCCTTCACATCTCCAATTAGAGACACTGAAAAATGGAAACGCCTCCTTTAAAAAGCTCAAAACTGAAGTATAAAATAAATTAGTGAAAGCTCTAAACTGAAGCAGAAAATAAATCAGTGAAAGTAAGATCAAATTAAAGTTGTTCTTCTAGAAGGGAAAAGTTGATTGCTGTGGGATACTCAGACAATTGCTCAGACCTGAAGCTGCTCTTGTTGTTTAATTTCTGTTTTCTTTAATTTTGCTTTTGTAATATGAATTTCTTCACATTGCAGTAGCAGCAAGCTACCTCCCAAGGAGCTGGACAGAGAGATTAGCTGGCAAATTTTCCTTTTGATTGAATGATTTCCTTGAGGCATATTTTCAGGCTTTGAATGAAAGCATGGGAAATTTCTATTATAAGCCTTTGACTTTTAAAAGCAGTGTAGCGGGGAAGACACTGCTATAGTACATATTGTGGAACATTTCAAAGCAACACGGCAGAACACCATTCTGTCACTACACATGAGAGTAACAACTCACATAAATATAAACCCCACTTTCAAGAATTTCTATGGTTGCAGGCTTAGAAAAGCTACAATGATTTTGAACAATACCTGTGATTTTCTGTATTATTTGCCAAATTTCAAAAAAAAATTAGAGAGCAAAGAATAAGATTACCAAAGGATTTCTTTTTTTAGGTAAATGCCATACAATGTTGAGGATTTTGTGACATGGGTCTATATTACATCAAAACAGAAGCTTGTAATGTCATACTATAGTTATGTCATGCTAAAAAAGGCAGAGCCTTCATCTGGGCAAATAGTTCCTCTGTTTCTTGCTCTATATCCAGGTTTCAAAGTCTCCATCTTGACTGATCAAAGGTTAATAATCAACATATATGCACTGGGTGTTTTCAGTCTTTTCTGGATATTGTGTTCCTGAACAGGAAGGTGAAATTCCTTACAAGTAAGATGTGTTCCTGGGAACAGAGAGGACCTCTGATGGTACTTACATACAGCTTGTTTTCATTAGAACAATTGCAAGCAAGCTGTCTCAAATGAGAATGCTGACATTTCTGCCAAAAGCACATTATAATTTAACCTGGTTGGTAGCCATTGCCTAGTTGTATAAGACCATTTCTCAGGAACTTATCAAACACACAGATAAACATTTGCTTGGTTATTCGCTCTTCCACTGCCTTCTTTCCTGAGGGTATTAAGAAAAACTCAGAACCAACAGTGCGCTCCAGCTTTGCCATATTTGGTTCAACACAACTGTAACATTCCGCCTGAATATCTTCAACCAAGTAAAGAGTCTTGGCTTACCTTTTTGATGTTGAATCTCCATTGCTGCTCAAGTGTGCTATTTCTAATGTATCTCCATTTCTTCTGAGTATGGAAAAGTCTCCCCTGCTGGCAGAAGAAAAAAATGT
Organism: Acrocephalus scirpaceus scirpaceus; assembly: GCA_910950805.1. Lineage (NCBI taxonomy): Eukaryota > Metazoa > Chordata > Aves > Passeriformes > Sylviidae > Acrocephalus > Acrocephalus scirpaceus. The sequence continues at coordinate 32,900,872 of OU383776.1, forward strand.
TCTCTTCCAATCCAATCCACAGTTACCTTCTTTTCTAGTAAACAAGCCCCAGATAAAGTCCTTTGCCCTGGCTGGAGAAAGGCAGCAGAGCCGGGGAGTGCAATTCCTTCCCCTCAGGTGCTTCGAATCCACTACAGAGCAGCTTACTGCAGGGAGGTGAGGAAGAAGTTCACTGTTAAATTAGCTGATACACCCCAGGCAGAAGCAGCCATGACCAGCCAAAGACTTGGTGTCATGCCACAGATCCCTTCATTACTCACGTGTTTTTCCTTCACTTGTCCCTGGACCATCTTGGACAAGCCCAGACCCCCAAAAATACTTGGTGATGGGGCTGTAAATTATTTATTTAGAAATTTTGGGGCTTATTCTCATCCACAAGAGATTTATGCAGTCTTTTGATCCCCATTTCCCTCTGCTGACACTCGTCCCCTGAATTTCTCCGAGCAATCCTTCTCCCAGCAGGCCTCCAACATTGATCACTCTCCTGCAATTCCCCATCTCTTAGCTCCTTGCCCAGCACTCCAGCCCCAGCCCTATCCCCAGCAGCACTGGGGCTGCCTGGGCAAGATGGAAACCAAACTACAGCTACCTGCCTGTGTGCACACTGTTGCTTACATTTCCCCACACCCAACTTTACTAGGGGTCCACAACATGGTACCTCTGCACTTGGTCCAATGGGTTCAAAAGGGAGGCTTTGCTCTCCATCTTCATTCCTTCCATCCTATTTCAACCTACCCCTACACCACCCCAGCATGAAAAGCCTTTAGAAGGGCTGTAGTTATGCTATATGCCTTTTTATAGCAGATGAATCTTTGATAGAATATAAAATAAAAATGTTGGAAATGTTCATAGAAATAAAAGCTTTTTTGCGAAATGAACCATGCAATTTTGGATTATTTTTCACAGTGTCAGATTCTTAAGAGAAAATGATGGGGACTCAGTTTACTCTCAACTAGAGTATCAGAAAGATAAGGGGTGCAGGAGAAAGAATATTACCATAGAGTTCAGGAATACTAAGACGCAACTTTTTCATAAAAATTAAATATTCAGTAAACGCCATTGATGGAGAACTTGAAAAAAGTTGTGAATTTTTTCAATGAATGACCATGAATATGATTCCAGGTACAATGAGTAGTTGAAAAAGAAAAGGTAAAAATTTTTGCTGGGTCTAGAAAAAAATGACACTAGCAAAAAAAAATAGTTCACCAGCATACTGCAGTAAATTAGAATCAGTTCATGGTTCTGTGCTTGGAATATTGGAAATTTGAACAGTATTGGGTAAAAAAAAAGCTGCATTTTCCTAGTGTGGCAAGAGAGAAGCATTACTCCAGGAAGGCATAGTTAAAAAAAAAATCAGGCTGATTAAATAATTGGATTTTGTTTTTCTGATACATTATTGGCTGTAATTACGCATTATGAAAACCTGGTTTGACCAAAGTTGGAATGACCAGAATTTAGATTGACAACAAACTCTCTTTGAACTAACTACAGAAAAAATAAGCAAGCACAGTTTAGTGTGCTGTCTCTTGCTGGAGCTCATCAACTGTTACAAGATAAAGGGTGCTATTTATGGTTTGCACATCTTTTCCAGTCATTAAGTGTTGGACGAGAACTAGTTTGTCAGGAGTTATTTTTTCCCCCCTGCCAATCCTCTTTTAAACCAACCGTCCACAGCAGCTTTTGGTGCACTTCAAATTCCTCGCAGCCCGGTCTGAATTTTGGTTCTTTCCATAAGAAAGTAAGAGCTTGCAGCTTTGAATTTATGAAAAGAAAGCTTCTGCTTTTCACACAGAATGATTTGTTGCCTCCTTGCTCTGTGTAGAGTAATAGGCTTGGCCTCAGAGTATGCATGCAGGTAAGAATGTGCATAATGCCATCAGCGAGAAGAAAAGAAATTCTGAGTACTTTATCACCCAATTTAGTTTGTCTGCTTGTTACAGGAGAAGGCAAATTCCGTGATTAGACAGAGCAGATCTTCTGTATCCTTTAAATAGGGAAGATTTTCTGTGTCCTCTAAATGTTCTTTGTTCATCCAATATATGTATTGAACTATAAAAAAACCCCCAGTTTGTTACTAAATGGCAAGGTTTATTTTGAGAATGCGATTAATATGTAATATCTTGGAAGATGAACAGCTATTGTAAATACAGAATAAAGGCTCAACCACCACAGCTCTTCTGTTCCTGTATTTGTGTTTTACAAGAAAAGACACATAGCACTAAACTGCATAACTTCCATAAAAGGTGCAATAACTAATTTTAAAAAACAATGCCTCAACAAATTAGCATTTCAGACTGACATATGTGTGCATTCATGATCACAAAAATTCAAAACAGTGGTCCAGAGAGACCTACAATGTGAAGTTCTCCTCATACCCTTCACCTGTGCTTTGAACTATGCGCAATACCTTTTTTGCCCTGCTGCCTCTGCCTGAGCTCCATAAGGCAGGCCACTAATTTTGTCTAATCAGTGGTGTGAGTGTTTGTAAGCCATTTACAACAGTGGACACTAACACAACAGGAAATGAACCTATTGGTTTCACTTAGATCCCTGGGCAGCTGCCAGTTACCAAGAGATCTCATCCAAGTTTGAAAACAGCAACGCTCTTGATTGCAAAATGACTTTTTCCTTGCTGCTGCCACCATCCTCATACTCACTTCTGATCAATACACCATTCTGACTCCCAAGCACATCTTCCTCAGGAGGCTTTTAATCAACTAAGTACAATTGCAAGCTCAAAGAAAATGCTGGCATTTATTTTTATGTTGCAAACTAACTTTACATACCCCTTCTCTCAGAATTCACAGAAAAGTTGAGTCTTTTATTGAAAGGTCCTATAAAACTGAGGTAAAGTACAAAATTAGAAAGGTAGCTGTAGTAGAAATGACAAAGGATGAAACTCATTGTATACCACATGATAAAGAACACATGGGAATCGGTTTAAACATGACAGAAGTGAGCTTCCTAGCAGCAAGGAATTTAATACTAAAATCTATGATAAGTAATGTATCCCATGACTTATTACAGTTTACAGGTACAGAACAAATCAACTGTAACTGCTCCAAAATCAAATGTATAATACGTATATACAAATAGAATAGAATAGCCAAAAAGATGTTCCTAGTCTGACCAAGACTTGACTGAACAGAGGCACCTATTAATTTTTTTGCAATTAGCATCATAAATTACCTTTCAGCTTTGTCACTAAACTTCTGAATTTGATATGTACTAAAATCATTTGAATATATAATGAGGTTTTGCCCACTGTACCATGAAATTTTTGTATAAAGCTCTAACTTGTCTTCTCCCATCTTCCAATAGGAATGAGCTGGGGGCAGCAAAACCTACTGCTAATGCTTAAGCTTCCTGGAACATGCTGACTACAAGCATAGCTAGGATAATAATTCGTTCTCTCCTTCAACCACACATAATACAGTCTTTATTCAGCAAAGTCGTTTCACGCCATGCCAAAGGTCAGCTTTTGCTGTATTAATAGCTGCTCTGGGAGGGTCAGTGTTGTGCTATCCTACATTTTTTCCAGGGCCTGGAGATGCAATTTCCTATAATCTGCAGGCAATTTCCCACCAATTTTCTTGGGGAGCTAATAGGCTGTGACAGGAGATGGAGCTAGCTAGCAGCAGGCGGCTTCAGAAAAGACAAATTGCATCTCTGCCACCTAACTGAGCAATCAAGACAGAGTTTATAGCTTTGTAGTGTTATTGGGCCCCATGCTAACAGTAAATCGTTCAAGCTTCTATCTGAATTTCATATTCTTTTCCTTCTGAATTGTTATTACCACATATCACTTTGTTGCACTTTTTCTATGAACGACAGTTAGACACAGATCATGTGTGATTACTATTTTAACTGCCTTTTAATTGGACAAACCCTGCTAAATGCTATCCACACCAGAAACAGAGAAATATACAGTGTCTCTGTCAAACAGTGATATTTTGATTATTTTAATACTTGTTAAGGTCCAAAGAAGACACCTATGGAAAGGGATTAACTTGTAAGTTAAATTCAAATGAAACAGATGGAGCAAACTATGGGAACATTATAACTGTGAGCACACCTACTGTGGTAAGAAAGTCCCAGTGATACATAGTACAAAATGAAAGAATAAAACCCACCCAAATATAACAGGTAATTTCTCCCTCTACTATAGCAGATTTTGAAACCTAAGAAGTTAACCGGATCAATTGAATCAGTTCAAAACCATCCATGCAACCATTTACCTTGCAGATTTAAAATTAGTAAGACTAGTAAAGCTCTAAGAATGTATTATTATACCCACTTTAACAGAAATGAAACTGATTTAAAGCGGCTCACCTCACCTAAGATTACAAAAAAATTTTAATAACTAAAGAAAATGATTCAAAGGCACATAGTACTAGCAACGATTGCAAGTGGTATCTGTCACTGTACTTCCCCTTACTGTTACAGCTAACTCAGGGGATAAATACTGTAAACACATTCTATTACAGAACCCTGTATATCTGTATGTTTTCTTCAAAATATAGAAGAATAAATTTCTGAAGGCATGAAGGTTATTAAAAACAATTGTAATGAAATTATTATAATTAGTAAAATTCGCAAGGTAAATATTTTTCCCCTTCCCCCTTGCCCAAGAATAAATTAGATAGAGTAAAAACAATCCCACCTAAATTATTGCTGTCCATTGGGAGACAAAATTAGTACTGAGATGTATAAAATTTTACTATAATTCAACCCTAAGGATTTTTTTAATTACTTAAGTAATGAAAAAATGTAAAATTACAGTGAACAAAGTGGTGAAATATTCTAACATGCATTTTGAAACTCTCACATTTAAACCACTTGTCATTAATATCCCCATTTCATATTTGTGGTTTTTAATAAGTTACAACTAGATAAAATACTGAAGAACTGGGAGGAATTATAAATAGGATACCAGGTCAATAACTTGTTCTCAACAAAGAAGAGTCTCTACATAAACAAATAAAAAAAGCTATGAAAACCATTCAAAATTCAGAAGTATTTCCTTAAACAGATTCACTCATAAAAATACAAGAGTATCAAGACTTGAAACTCTTGAATTTGACAAATGAAAATCAATTATTTATCTATACAAGTCTATAAACTTCTTGAAGTACACATTCAAAAAATTCAATTATATATTTGTGAATATTCACTCAACTGCTGTAAGAAATACACATCTCACATAATTAACAATCAGAAAGAAAAATTAGAAGCATTATGTATGTATAAGTCATTAAAACATCTCTAGAGATCTAATGTATATTCAGGAGGAACCACAAAGGAGCATGGTAGTAAACTGATTTCTGTATGAAAAAGGAAACTTATTCCAGTAAATAAATTTTATGTGGCCACAAAAGTTGAATCACTCCAAAGTTTTGTTGCATGCATGGCATGCTAAGCAAATACCAAGCTGACATTAAGGACATTTACATACTTCATAGCAGTGTTTGGCTAATACATCAACAATTAGAAAATACTTTGAATTTGCAAAGCCATCAGATTTTATATTTATTTGAAATCTAATTTTAAAAAATCATGTCTAACTGAAAAAAAACCCCAATAGCTGACTATTTTTTAAGAATAAAGGGTATCTTCATTGGTCTGCAAAATTTTGTGCTACAGCAAACCACAAAATAGAGTTATTAGCTTATCATAATTGCAGCCAGTTTTTAAAGTAAGGGGATAATCCACTGCGGATCACTGAAGGAAGTGTGACAAAGACTGTGAAATGAACAGATGGATTTTATTTTGAACAAATTAGGCTCACTACCAGGAAAGTAACAAGGATTTCTCAGTTTCCAACTGCTATGGGTTAACTTTCATTTATGACCCTACATTCTGCTTGTTAACTTCTTTAAACTGCCATTAAAATCAGTGCTCAAAGGAAAAAAAGCATTTATTGTTTGCAGTTACTGGCTATCATCTCCATTTTCTATGTTAATGAGTATACAAAAGGGATAATGATAACAGTATGTTTAATTACTTAGTCTCCAGACTATGTGTTATCTTCACCTGAAACTCATTTTTGGCAGAAAACAGACAGAAACAGGGAGGTATCTCTGTGCTGTGAACATAGCAAAGGCAATCCTTGCCAAGCTGTACACAATAGAAATGTCTAGTGTTCCTTGCAGCATCTCTTTTATGAATCAACATAACTTAAAAATAAAATGGGCAAAATCACATGTAAAATTATAGGACAGGAAAAATCTTATAATTTCAAGTTTTACCTCAGAAGCCACCACAGAATTTTTCTAGAGAGAGTAAACTACACTAAACCAGGAATTCCATAAACAATAAAAATATGGTTATAGAATAATGCAGCTATCTTATATCTGAGTGCTTGTTTTAGTAGGGGAAATCATTACAGCAAACACTGCCCAATATAATTATGCAGCTATCCACTAAGATATTTAATTAGATTTTCCTGTATACTATATATCATTAACAGGCAACTAAATTCTTACTAATGCATAGTAGAGCATAGAGCCAGAAAGGACATGGACTGCTCTTTAGCTTCTCAGAGTGAACTGTGAGACCCAGATCTAAGAAATATGGGGGAAAAAACCCCAAAACAACCCAAATCCCACAAAAACCCCTGCTCAGATTTGAAAATGGTAACTAGTGTTTCTCCCTGTAACAGAAAGTTTTTGGTATCCAGTTTTCTGAGCAGCACTTTAGCCTCAAGGAAATTAATTTTATTTACATTAAGAATTAATGTATCACAGAAGCAGTAGGTTCTTTGCTTTGAGATACAGCATCTTCAACAACATTCTGCCCTCTGAAGACTACTCTTTATTCTTTTGATTTCCCTTCATTTTCTCTTGTTGTATTCAATTTATACTTTTTAAAGTTATGTCAGAAGAAAAAAAAAATCAACAGAAAATAGTAAAAAAACACAAACCAAACCAAGAAAACCCCAAGCCCACATGTGTGTGTTCAAAACACACTTTTTGCTGATTTAGAAAATGTTTCAGTGAATATTTGAGCTCTCCTATATATCTGAGCAGAAATTCTTGGTAAATTTCTCAGAAATGTCAGTAAGAAACACAGAGGGCAGATTTTTCAGGCACCCAGTTCTTATATGTCTGCTTTCCCTAGCAAAATCAAAATCCCACTAAGCATTTAAGTTACAATGGGACATGTGGGAGCATGTTGCTGAAAATGGGATTATGAATTGCTTGGAAGCAGATCTTGAGCTACAGAAATAAAAGGTAATGGTAAATGTTGAGAACTGGCTATGATTTAACTGCCCTTCCTCTCAGGATGAGAAGATTAGATGTTTATGGATATCTAAGAAATGTCCACTTCCAGTTCAAACACACAACTCAAGTGTCCTTGAATAACTATGCAGAAACATTTGAACAATTTTACAGAGAAACAGAAGTCAGTCAAATTGCACACTGAAATCTCATTCTAGGTGAATTGTGTAGATTGCCTATTAGATTACACCTAAAATGTATGTGTTTCTATGTTCTCATTTTCCCTTGTCCTGCAGTGTGACTAGGTGGCAAAGGTGGCCAATGGCGTCCTGCTTTGTGTCAACAATAGTGTTGTCAGCAGGACTAGGGCTGGGATTTTTCGTGTCCTTGTCACTGGAAAGGATGCACCTCAAATCCTCTGTTTAGTTTCAGGCCATTTATGATAAGGACATTGAGGTGTGTTCATAGAAGGGCAAAGGAGCTGGTGAAGGGTCTGGAGCACAAGTCTTTTAAGGAGTGGCTGAGGGAGCTGGGGCTGTTTAGCCTGGAGTAAAGGAAGATCAGGGGAGACATCATCACTCTACAACTCCCTGAAATGAGGTTGTAGCAAGTTGGGTGTCACTTGGCCTCTCCTCTCAGCCACAGGACAAGGGGACACAACTCCAAGCTGAGCCAGGGGAGGTTCAGATTGGACCTCAGGAAGAATTTTCTCATGGATAAAGCTGTAAAGCATTGGAGCAGGCTGCCCAGGGAGGTGGTAGAGTCACCCATCTTACAGGTGTTCAAGAAATGACTGGATGCAGCACATAATGCTATGGTTTAGTTTCCATGTGATGTTCAAAGGTTGGACTAGATGATCTTGGAGGGCTTTTCTAACCAAAGTGATTAATGAATTTCCTGTCATTAACTCTCTTGCATTCTGATGTTTGTCAGGTTTAACTCTGAGTTGCTTCACCTTCCCCATTATGTGATAAAGTGTGTCTGATTGGCAGGACAGAATGCATTGACTGAAGTCTTACATAGACCTACATGCTCAAAGTCTTTCTGTAAGGGAGGGAGGAAAAAACAAAACCCTTCAAGGAGACAGCAGAGTTGGAGTCAGTCCAGATTATCCAGTGAAGTGATTTAAGGGGTAAACACTTTATCAGTAGTGCGAAATCAGAAGTCAGAACTCCTCCTTAGCCCAAAACTTCAAAATCCACCTTTCTTAATAACAGAAAGGTGGAATTTCCCCATCAACTCAAAATTGCACCAATATAATAGAAAATATGAAATACCATTCTAACTAGACTACATAATCCCACAGGCACCTAAGTGGGTGAATCATTCCACAAAATTACAAACAAACAAACAAAAAAACCCTTTTAAAAATTAAACACCAAAACCAAAAATCAGTTTGTCAATCTGAGTTAAAGTTACTTCAGTAACTTGGAAGCTTCTGAAATTCTACTTGTATCACCAATGCAAAAATGTGACCCAAAAAATTATGGTCATTCATACACAGAAGCATGTATGATACTAGATGAGTTTCTTCATTGATGTTTATATTAAAAAATAACACTTCTTATAACAGTCTATGAAAATCATAGAGCATTTAGTGCTCCCTCTTTCCTTTAAAGGAACAAAAGCCTTTGAAATGCCAAATGAGTTAGAAAGAACTAATGTAGATGAAACTTCTCTCTCAGGTACCAGCGTCTTGTGGACTAACATGGGGAAGCTATTGTTGCTTGGAATTATAAGCATTATTTCTTTTCTTAAAAAGAAAGTCTGACACACTGACAAGTACATTGTGTGGAATGATATCATGACTTTCTGCACAATCGATTTGTGAAGGGTTATGCCAAATGCACTTATACAAAATATACATATTAAAGCTGGCACAGGATTTTGTTCAGTTGAATTTGTATTACAACAAATCCCCTTTTCATCAGTTATTGTTTGCACTGACATCCAAAATGTCTTTTGTAAGGACTCCCTGCTTCTATCTAGCACTAGCATTTCCAGAATGGCATTCAGATATCTCTGAATACTGAAGGCCACCCAGCACACAAAGACTGTCCCAAAAAGGGGCTAACCGAAGGAATCTTTGAGGACTGTAATTAAATTGTGCCCCTACCTCCAACCCCCCCACCCAAAAAAATTAATTACCTACACAATAGTTACACACAGAAGTTACTGCACTTCCTTTTCCCATATGGTTTCCCAATGCCTTTTCTGTTCCTGCTGATCTTGGTTGGTCTGTTTTTTCATTCAATAAGGAATTATTTTCACCCACTACTTTACACAGGGCTACAAGAACTTACAAAAGTTTTAAGCTTCACAAGTTTTATATCTTTTACGTAACTGCATAGGCAGACATGCTAGGAGTTCAGCAAATCCATCTTTTCATTAAAAATTACATCTGCAAGTAGAATAAGCTTTACTGTCTGACAAAAGAAAAAACTCACATTTTATAAACATTAAGTGAAATCCGAAACAACAAATGGAGATAACTATTCATCCACAAGTATGGATGATGCATCCAGAAGTTTTCAGATGCATCCACTAATTTTTAGACCCAAGGCATAAAGTAGATATAATGAGGGGGAAAAAAGAACTTAATTTCTTAAATACAATCAAGAAATATATGATACAAATATGACTAAATTCATTCACATGCATAAATTTCTGATTCCATAATTGCTCTGACACACTGTGCGTTCTAGAAGCCAAGAAAACAAGGCATGTTAAGATTTTCCTGACAATGATTTTGAACCTTGTGATGAAAAGAACGTGATCTTACTAGCAAGCATTATGTCACAACATGTAGCAGACCAATTACACTTGTGAGGGGTTTTTTTAATTTATATGGATATGTAAGAACACTTGCATTCTTGGTTCCTCTGATATTGATTTCAGAGAACAGCAAAAAGATACCTATAAAGTAAAAGCCAAGGTGATAGCAGTTTGGCAAAAATCCCAAAGGTCCTGACTAAAGCAAATTTGCCAGGGTTGCTAAAGTCAATGATCACTGCCAGAGCCAGATGTTCAGAAAAATTTCAATATGAAAAGTGTAAAAATCAAGTAATCTCATAAATACTCTTGTTTTAAAACTTTCCTGTTAAAAAATGGCATAGCACTTCCCAATATTTCAGTGTAGCAAATATAGTTCATTCTTTGAGAAGTCTGATGATTCTGCTTTTTGCCCCACTATGTCTGAAAGCAACATGACCAGCATCTAAACTGGTCTGTCATTTTCATACAGATATGAATTAAGAACTAAGCAATCAACAAAGATATATATAGTTACATATTAGTAGAATGCTAATTTAAAATGTCTAGGAGACCAGGTTATCCTGAATGGGTAACATTTTACATTCTGAATGCAATGTGAATACATTAAGGCTATTACACTTCCAGAAGCTGTAAAATGGTTTCAGTAGAATGGTCATGTAAATTGAAAAGAAAATCTCTGTCTCTTCAGAAACTTAGATAAAATTTGCCCCAGATGACAAATTCCTTATCCAATAAATGCATCTGTCAGTTAAGCTTGTTTATTCCTAGTTTGAAAGAGCAGGGACATAGGCCATTGTCAAATGCTAGCAAAATGAGAAAGCAGCTCTTCTTCTGTCTGCCACTTTGTGTAATCTAATGTAGTTCAAAGAAATACTTCCGTTCATCTGTACTCGCCATTAGCAACAGAAACTCTAACTAAATTACAGAATGTAGTAAATGTATGGCTCTCATCAGTGCAACAGCAAAGTTTGTTGTCTAGCACACACCGGTAGAACACATTAGACTGAAAAAATACTAGTTAAATAAAGTGAAAACATTCTCTCATCCATTGCTCTTGAGTACACCAAGAAAACTTGAAAATGCATAGCTTTGGTAACTGGCTGCTTATCATGGCTCTTCACAGATGTCCCACAGTGATGTGACAATGAAAGGACTCAAAAGGTTGCTCAGCATGAATACATAGAACCTACAGGCCTGGAAACATGGGACACTCAGGAAAATTAATTCTAATTAATTTGTAGAGTGGATTAGTTAAAAATCAAAATATTATTTTGTCAATATTCTCACAAGAAATTAAGAAGCAAGTTTAGCTTAGTTTAGGTTAATCATTTCACTTGCAACCTTGCAAGTATTTAACATATTTAAGTAATCCCCTGTAAAACTCACACTTTTGGTAATTTAGTAAAATTTACCTGAGTATCTAAGTATAGACAAGAGTTTAAAAAGGAAATGGTCATTAACTACCACTTCTCTGTAAAACATGAAGGATGCAACTTATCTAGCTTATATAATCACAGACATCCTTGTATAATGAATAAAGGCTCTAATGTACTTGGTTGAAATGCAGTCTCACATGAATTCTGTTCAGCTGGGGGAAAAAGGACAGGTAAGTCACCTCCTCTTCTAGAGAAATGACCAAATGAGTTATAATCAGGCACATATTACTGTATTTGCCAAAAAACATATACATGGGACATCAGAATAAACTTAAACTGCACAGCTTTATGAAATGTTCAATTTTTATATTTACACTATAATTAGTACAAAACTGCCTTTAAGTTTCTTTAGAACAAGACAATATCTACTGGACTTGATACCCTAGTATGTCAAATCAACTACTTTGAAGTATGATAAAGGAATCTACAAATAGTTATAAAGAATAAGACACCATTTTCAAACTATACATAGTGTTGTCTTTTACTCCTAAAAAGGTACTTATATCCCCAAAAGGTTTTTAATTTTAAATAAGCAGGGCAAGCAGGGAGGGGGCAAGAGGGAAGACTGGTTGTTGGTACTAAAGCCTTTACTGTAGTAAACTAAATATATTTATAATTTATACAGATATTTGACCTTCAACAAACATACAAAAACATATCACAAGATGCAAAACCAGGAAACAAGTTCATCTGAGACACTGCTGCTCTACACAGGACAGAATGCAACTTGAACTGCAAGGAACAGAAAGGTACTTATCCCCCATATTCAGGCAATGAGGAAATTTTGCATGAGGTCACAAAAAGAAAAAAATAAAAGGCTCCAACATTCTTCAGTAGACTTGGCTTCTAAAAATTATGTCAAAAACCTAGGCTACATCTGTCCGTCTTGCCTCTGTGTTCCATCTGGTCCACGTAGCCAATACTTAGTTGCTGCATGTTGCCTTCTATTTTGAGAAATCGGAGTAGTTTCATGGCAAGGTCTGGAACCTCAACACTTTTGTTCCCTTCAAAAATTCAAAACCTTTCTACTTCTACAAACAATTTTGGCCCAGTTCAACCTCTAAAAGAATATCCCCATCGTATTTTTCAGTAGATAACTTCATAGACTGTAGCCTTTTTGTCTCCAGAGCCAGTGACTATGTACTTATCATCCACAGAGATGTCACAGCTAAGCACTGATGAAGATTCTTTGGACTAGAAGAAAAATAGAAATATATTACATCATTAAAAAGAGGTCTGTTTACCCGCATTAAATCATCTCATTTTAGGTAGATCACATATGTGGAGATATCTGAATCCACTCTTGGAACTCTGCATGTTTTATTTTTTTTTCATTAAAAGTAACATCATCCTCACCTGGAAGATACTGGCTCCATAAGGAGTTCTCCATGCATTAAGAAGGTTGTCTTTCCCAGTACTCACAAACCATTTACCTAGAATATAAACCAGAAGGATTACAGAAACATGAAAGAGACATCTGACCAGTTTTGAGTTTTCAATTCACATAAATGAAACATGTTAACTAATTACCCTTACAAAAGCTCTTACTACTAATCAACACAGTACTTTTGCTTACAATCAGCATGGATGCCCAGTGTGTTTGCAGTGTGTTAAATACTAGGAAATCCCTAAACTCCTCAAACAGAAATAGCTTTTTACACATGAATCAATCCCTACAGCAGCCTCTAGACAAACAGATGGTTGTTGGTAGGTAAGTGCATTTGAATTCATAAAGCAGAGATATTTATGCATTACTTAAGAAACTGAGATGTAATAACTAATGACTATGAAATAACTAATCAGCAAAACATGAATTAAGAGCCCTGACCTCCAGTTCTATGTTCAGGGCAACTTACCACAGTAAGCAAACTTGAGTGACAATACACAGCTCTCATGAAGGTGCAGTTGATACTTGTCTGGTTTATTTACATGTAGCACTTCAACATTGCTGCTCTCCATTCCCACAGCTAGCCATTCACCAGTAGGACAATAACCAAGGGAAAATATCTGAAAATTAAATCGCATTAACACATCTTAATTTTTTTCCTATATAAAATTGTTTGGGAGAGGGAGACAGAGAGATAAGGGCAAATTCACATAGTTCAATAGCAAAACTGCAGTTCAAAATTCGAGTAATTAAATAATCCCTGTTTTTACATATTAACTTAGAAAAATGGGAAAAGACTAGTTTCAGGCTGTTATTTTCTTCTGTAATCTAAGCACACAAGAAAGCTTCAAAATATTGTGTTGTGAGCAGCCAAAAGGAAGAGAGGGAACAATTTGCCAGTTCTACTGGGCTCAGTCTTATCTTTGATCCTAAGGGTTTACTTCCCACCCCATACATTGCCACAAACTGTAGGAAAATCCAGTTACCTGTGATGTGAAGTCATGCTGTTGTAGCTGTCTTCCTTCTCTCAAGTCCCAGGATCTGACAGTGTTATCCAAACCTCCTGTCCAGAGCTTGGTACCATCATTAGAAATGTCAATACAGCTGGCTCCATCTGTGTGACCCTGGAATTGCCTGATAAAACAAACCAGATTGAATAATGATTTCCTGCCAGAGCTCAAGGTAAACACTGTTGTGGTGTTAGTTTTGGACTCTGTACGTGTGTCATCTGTTCTGTGTCTGACAATGAGCAAGAATCAGCCCCTCCTTCTCACTGAGCATTAAATACCAGTATTACAAAAACGTTTTCCAGGTGCTAGAGGAATGAACTGCATCATGGCTAGCTGAATAAAGTCAAATATTTCCTATCAGGTTTTGATAAAAGAAAACAAAACAACAAAAACCCCCCAGAAACCCAAACCCACTTATGAGAATATTAAAGCACAATAACTACAGTTAAAACCACTAAGGATAACTTGGATTAAATCAAAGCAGTCAGAGAATAGAACCTCTAATTTCAGAAAACAGCTTCTGTATTTTTCTTTGGTTGCAAGTCAAGAAGATAAATAACAAGCATATAGGCTAATACAAAGGGATCCAGATAGAGATCGAGATAGTTAACAAACACAAGCATTGCTGAGTCACAAAGTTGCATTCTCTGTGGCAGGAGATTAGAAAAATCTAAATGCTGCAGTTTGTTTTATAACCCTCTCAGTAGCAACTCTCAGCTTTCAGTAACCAGAAAGTCATCTCAAGCTTTTCTTAATCCTTTGGCAAAAGCATTCTGAGGCTCCTGCATTTTTCATCAGCAATTAACTTTAGCGAAGTCCTGTGGCTCAGTGTAAACGGTGGAGGGTGGGTGGGGAAAAGACACCTAGCTTAGGAACGGAGGGCATGAACCACCAAGAGCTGCCACAGAAAGGTCACATAGCACGTTTTGTTTAGTAGCTCTGGTCTCAAAATTCCATGTGTTATCAACCAGCAAGATCAGTGTGCAAGTGGTGGGAACACATACAGCAAACATTTAAACAGAGAGACATTCATAGAGGTAAATAGATGTTGCCAAGTGCACCTTTACAGGGACTAAGCATGCACATGACAAAGAGAAAACCTTATATAACTAAAATTGTATTTATTGATCTAAAGGTTCAACATAAAGTAAAATTTACATGTACATTAACATGACTCTCTGCATGTAATTTTCACCTAATGATGTATATAAAATTTAACTGAAACACAGCAGACTAAGCATATTCTTTAGTTTTTGTGTTCAGAACTTTAAAGGTATCATGGCTTAGACCCAAATAAGACTCTCTCTTCTCAAAATATTGTAAGCCACTACTACTTTGGTAAAGAACTGAGAGGATCCATGCTTTCAACCACTTTTGTAAGATTAATCTTATGACTTACCATTGCTACATAAGCTCTTTTTTACTTAACAAGGCTTAAGAAAAAGGAAAAGAACAAACCTCAAAGTGTTCCCTAAAAGTCATGTTCAGTCCATATCAGTAACAAAACAGCAAGAATGCTGCTTGTAGAAACCTGCAGACCAATCTCAAATAACTGAGACCCGCAGGAGCTTTTACATTGGTGACATGCAGGTTATGAACAGGTCATGGACCAACCCTGAAAGCACATCTTCCAAGACCAGGCTGAAGCTATCAAAACTAGTTTCGGCCTAACTTGGATGTAAACCACTCCTTTGAGTAAGAGACACTATTGACTTTGCTGTCATAAACCTTTTCAGGGAGATAAATATTTATGCAGCTGTCCAAAGAGTAACTTCTATTAAAATTTTCTGTAAACAATGACTCACCTGACCAATGTCTGATTGTGCAGATCCCACACTGCAATGTTCCCATCACTGCAGCAGGAAAAGCACACCTTGGAATCAGGGCTGATAGCCAGAGCATAGCAGGCAGGTGCTGAGGATGTCAGCTCTGCTTTTATACGAGGAGTTGGAGCTGCCAGGTCCCATATGGATAATGTGCTGGCTTCCCCACCGACAATCAGGGTGCATCCATCGGGCAGCAATTTACAGGAGCGGATGTAGTTATCTCTGTTCTGTACAAAACATATCACCTCAGTTACGTGCCTGGCAGTAATGACCACTAAATATAATTCTGACCGCATCAAAATTTCAAACAGTTTGGTACTTTCTCTATTACCAAAGTACTGAAGACAAAGCAGCAGATCCTAAAAGGTTGGAAACACCTACTTCCCATCACTAACTAGAAACTGCAGCTGCAGAAATTAAAACTGCAGACTCCTGTTGCCACAGTCTACTCTGTTTCAAATGTGACAAATGGCAGGTTTTCTATCTAGTTACACAAAAACAGAGCCAAAGTAAGCTTGCTTTTCTGCAAATGTATTCCACCAGTGAAGGTCATCAGCAATAGAAATATTAAAGCAAATGACCTTTCATTTGGCATTTAACAGCCCTATATGAAAATGTCGTTCTAGTTTCATGTCCTTCAGATTTTTGAATTTTTCTTTCAAATACTATTTTGCATTCACAGTATTGAAGTTGAAAGATTAAGGATTCCTGTATCGGTCCTGTATTTATGTTGGTCCTTTGTTGGTCAACGTGATTTATTGTGCATATTGATCTTTCATTTATGATACTATTGCTGATTTGAGAGGTACTGAGGGGGAGTTAGTGACAGAAGACATTTCTACCTTTCCTTATTACAAGTCCTTGCTTGACTGGCAACAGTTTTTTACAAAGTTGTGACTAAGATCTGTAACTCAAAACATAGGAAAAAACACTGCAAGAATTAGTTAACAGCATTCATACTATGATTTTTTTTTTAAATTTGCAACAAAGAAGCAGTAAGTAGGACAGTGAAAATGTTGACTTAATCAGTCATTACTGCTCTGTAACTAAAATGAACGTTCTGCATCCAGACTGATACCTGCCACAGAACAGAACACCTATTCAACTTCACTATTATTACTAGACAATTACAAAATGATAGCAGTAAAGAAAGCATAAAGGGTAAAAAAAAACCAAACCCCCCCGCCACATTTAATTGAATGAACACTGACTCTAGATTTTTCATTTACAATACATATTGCTGTGCTTGGCAACATTAAATCTTCTCAGTTAACACTGCACAAACCCCTATTGAGAAGCATCTCTTAATGAGCTATTATTTTTTCTGAGTTAGCTTTTCAGCTACCTGTGTTATTGCACCCAGTCCCTTTTCTACCCTGCTCATGTGAAAATAACCGGCCTACATGTAAAATTAGTGGATCATGAACAAAAATCATAGCAAAACTTGAAGTAGCCTTTGGTACTGTGTCACTTTTTTTAGTATGTGGCTGCTATAAGCTTACAAAAATGAGGCTTTCCGCTCCTTGTGTGAGTGAAAGACCTAGGAAGGTTCTCTGCAGCCCTGCAGAAGAGAAGCTACATTCCTTTTAAACTAATGCCCAAAAATCATCAGCATAACTACAAAGGGAAAAAAATTCACATTTTATTCAAAACATGACATACACACTCTATTCAGATATTGGATCTGTTATTTGACCCTTAGTGATAATTATCACTAAACAAACCAGCACTATTCTCTGTAACACCATTATGTATGAAAAAAAAAAAAAAGGACACCAGAAAACAGATCTGCCTGCCTCCTCCAAATATGAACAAAATCCAAACAAGGACAGCTATTTTTCTTTTGAGTCTCTGAGGAGAAGCTACCCTTGTGCATAAATTCCTGTTCACCTACCAGGCAGTCCAGCTGAGAGACAGGGCTCTTGTTGCCAGGCTGACTGATGTCCCAAACCTTGACACACCCCTTTCCACCTGTGTACACGTGTCTGGTGGGGTTGCTGATGGTAACTGCACACACAACTTCCCCATGGTTCAGGGTGTTGATCTGACGGGCATGGCGAGGGATTCCTGGACCAATGAGGGCATCAGGAGGGAAAGGAACTGGCTGCATCTGACCATCTGCAGTAACATGAAAGGAGTAGGCTCTTTCGGGGAAGGGAAAGAAAGAAGACAAAACAATTTAAAAAATCAGCCATTACAGAACTAAAATGCAAGAAAAACACAGTACTTTAAAATTTAATTCTTTGCTAATCGTCTCACGAAAATCAGAGCTAAAGTGCCAAGTAATACAGGCAGATGAAACCTCAGAAGGAGACAAGGATTCACAATAGAAATTTTTGGTTTGTCTCAGCTGAAGTGTTTGTGCAATGGGGAAGCAGGTAAATTCCACCCTTAACTCTACAGACCAAGGGCATGGCTGCTATCCCTCAGTCACTTAGGGAAGACTTTTCAGCCCCTGGTTTCTAGCTAGCAGATCCAAGTTACATCACCACAAGTCCTACAGCAGCAGTCCCTCACCAGGCACTACTCTCATCCTTCCACAAGCCAAAATTTTGCTTGATTCCTGCATCTCATCTTCAACATCACCACTGGCTGAGCTCATATACCCCTCTTTCTAGCTGATAAGTAGTGCTTTAAACAGAAAATAGAAGCACATAGAGTGGTTGCACACAGATTTCATCAGAAAGCTGATACCATCTTCTCATAATTCTGTTTTCTTGAATAAGTACATTGAAAAACCTGAAAGGGTCAGTTTTCCAGGTACTTTTGGCACTTCAGAAATATCTTTTATTTTATTGCATGACTTCTTTTCTTTTATTGCAGTTTATGGAAACATTCTAGCACTGAATAAAAACACTCCTCAGGGAAAGTACATGAAATTATTTTTTCATGGTCACTGAAAAGTTTAGTCAGCTCTATTCAAGGACAAGAGCACAAACACTAACTAATAGAGGTTTCAGGTGCAGAGGAGGTTCTTTGATAGTTTATTTTAACTAAGAATGAAAATACTACTGTAAAAGGCTGGTTTTGCTATACTAGTGAGCTGCTTTTCTGTTACTTCTGTGGTAAGTACACCCACAGCTCATGCTTTTAGTGCTGTTGTTACATCAACATCATCCTTTAAGAGGCCAAAGTGGAAAAGAAATGGTGAGAGTACTTTTTTTTCACTAATGAGCTGCCATCTCCCTAATGAAACATTTCTTTTTCTAATATATTCTTTTGTTCAGGACTTCCCATTCTTTTCCAAATCTACTTTCTTCCTCAGAAATCTTCAATCACTGTAGCTCAGCTATTAGTGTATCATCCACCTTCCAAGAAGCAAAAAATAGATATTTCTATTAAATCTTCTGTTCTGAATAATAAGCTAGTATTTTCAAAGTATTTTATTATGTGTTCCCAAGTATCACACAGTTTGAAATGAAGGAACAAGGAAGGTGCCTGGTTCTGCAACAGACATCACAAAGCAAATGAATCTGGCTCTGCTCCTGGGCATAAGATATTCCTCCGAAAAAGCATGAGGAGAGATGAAAGAACTCTACAGCTCTTTCATACAGAAAACCTGAAAACAGTCAACCCATGCAATACCACAGCTTTTTCTTAAAAGTGAAGGGTAAAAAAACTGGTTAACAGTAACTGCTCTTAAACGGAGGAGAAATTATAAGTGCATATGTATGCAATTCTAGGCAATTCCTGTCTCATTCATGTTTCATGGTTGGACATGTAAGCAGAAAGCTTGCTCAGAGAGCACACAGACACGTAGGATGAGCAAGTACAAAAGATATCTTTTTTGTCACAGAAATGTGAAATGTAAGATAAGAAAGGAAGTGCAATGTTCACTCCCTTTCATTTACACAAGGCACACAAGTATATAAAATGTATTTTGTCCCACGGGACCCTTTCTAGTTTTGTATGAAGAATTACAGTAATGGTAAAAGCTTAACTAGAAACTCATTCCTCTCTGTGAAGAAGCATATAGACAAGATTGCCTCAAAGTACCTAATCACTAAACAGATCAGACACAGGATGGGAAAGGAAGCAGAACAGGAGTGGCAACAAGACTGCTTTAGGTTGAACTGCTCAGTTTCATCTACAGAATCTAACAAAAGAGTCATAGCATTTAATACACTGAAAAGCTTGGACTCATCCTGGGCTCCAGATCAAAGTCAGTTGCAGAGTATTTGTTAGTAGTAAGAGTACACAGAATTGTACAACTTTGAAGTTTTAGCCCGCCCTTGCTTTTATCACGGACTGAAGCAAAACAATTAAGCACATATTAGGTAATTTTTTCCAGCATGTCCAAGACGAATAAACTAGTTGTCCATGACTTTTTTTTTTTTATTTGAAGGTTACGGCTTAAATGCTCTGTTCAAAAAATACCTAAATAATTAGTGTTTTGAAATGCTTAGGTGCACACACAAAGCTCCTCAGTTCTTGCTGAGATAGGGTGTGAGGAAGACAATAGAAACATTTTTCAAGCACTTCCTGTTTACTGTAGAATTGTAATGAGTCTTATGCTTTGAAATATTAGCAGCCTACCCAGTGTATTTTTTAATCATGTAGAATTTTACCAGCATGTCTATGTTTGAAGTGGGGCTATACTAATCATAGAAGCAGACACTGTTTTTTAGCATTTGCTTCTAAGACTGGTTGATCAGGACGCAGGATGACTGAGTTTGACGGCTAACAAATAGACCAGTGATAGTTTCTTACAAGCCAGGACAGCTTTTTCTAACAGTGCAAGTTATCTGCAATCCACTGTAGAAAGGAATAGCTACACTTTGCCAAATTCCTCTGCCAAGAAAAGCACTTAAAACAGTAAATGTTCCTGTTTGCTTGAAGATATGTGGCATGTAATACTAACATTACCACTGCCAGCATACTTATGGTATGGTAGTCTAGTGGCCTATATCTGCTAGGTATTATGGTATAACTTTTATTACACAATACCTTTTAACCTTGAAAAGGCTTGCATCATTTTGCCAGACTGACATGCCAGACACTCCCTGAACAAGGAAAGTGTCTGTCTCCAGAATGCAGGACTGGAGACAGCAGTGCAAATGACTATTTGCAGCCCAGACTCTGCAGCCCTTGGCTTCCTCCTCATCAGGTCACCATGAGAGAGATCCTGCTGCTTCTGGGACGGACTGTACTTACAGTTCTACACCTACAGAAGACTCAATTTTTAATGCACTAGACATACTCACAGGCCTCAATTCTCAAAAATGACAAGAATTTTCATTACCTAACCTCAGAAGAGTCAGCAGCTAGCAAAATCTGGCAAATTATTGAGTTCCCTAAAGCTCAGGATTTCTTAACAAGCACCAGCTGAACACTCATTTTTCTTTTAGAACTGACCATGTGTGACAGAAACTGCTGTTTAGTCTCATGACTAGGACAGTTTTCTGTCTCACTCAGAGCATTCTGTCTGTAGGAAAGACAGCTATCCTGTCATGAATTCCATGATTGTCCCTCTTTGGTCAAAGGAAGGTCCCCTCCTTGTGTTGGGCTAACAACAAAGAAAATTATCTTATAAAAATGCAATTAAAACTTAATATAAAATAAGCTAAGTACATATCAAGTAATACGTAAAAATATACACTTTTAATTAACTAAATATCATGACAAGAACAATAACATGACAAACTTCTGTGCCTTCTACTTAGAAGAGTTCTGAGAAATAGTATACTGTCATTTATATTATTTCTGAATAATGGAAGTAGTTGTCTGAATTACTGCATCCAGAGACTTGTCTCATGTGTGTCAAAGCAGTAAGTACTGAGAACCTGCACAGTTCCTGTGCACAGAAATATGGTTAAGCGATACTAACAAAAACCAGTTTCTCAGCTTAACTCTCCAATTTCCAAATAAGTGTACAGCAAGTGTACATCTGACATGCTGAATAAAGTTCAGGATAATTAATTCACTACCCAAGAATATCCAAATTAACTAAACTACCTGCCAGCTACTCTAAGTATTCAGATTGATGTATAAATGCACACAATTCCTACCTACTAAAGTGCCTTAAAAAAAAAAAAAACAACAACACCTTAAAAACTTCCACTTCATCCCTTCAATTCAAGCAGACTTCTTTAACTAGCACAACAATACCCCCAACAGCAAAACACAAAACCAAAAATTTCCTTCCATTCATGACTGTATTTTGCTTTCAGCTTTTCTTTGCACTGCAGCTAATTTTTAATTGTAGTTATCACAAGAAACAGTGAATATCTGAGTGTGTTGTTTCATCATATAGAAAAAAATGCCAGTAAATAAGGATAGAGGTATTTGTACAGAAATGACTGAATTTTCATCTTCCTACATGTCACTAAATAATTCTATTTAGAGGTAAATGGCAGGGTTGCACACAGCACTTAATCTCCTATAATACAGTAAAATGAGTCTTCCTTTACAATATCTCTCGTTGTACATTCACTGTAAAATTATGAAGATCTGAAGAACAAAACAGAATTGAAATCAAGCAATTCCAAAAGAGTATACCCCACCTATCCAAAATTATAATGAAAGACAGCTTATAAGTAGAAGGAGAAAGAATTAACATTTACCTTGTAAAGTTTCCCTTTCCAACTAAAATGAGAAACATATATTTTCGGCTCTTTTCACTGTCCAGAAAAATATGCTGAGAAATATATTTGTCCTCAGTACTACCATTAATTCAGAACTTTAGACACCAGGGAAGCAATACTGTGGACATAAATCTACCACTAATCTTGAAACTCTATTTAGTCCACACTCCAACTATTAGAAGGCATGGTTCACATAAACCAGAAATCCATACGAATGTTAATTTAGCAGCTATAGAGTACTAAAAGCCAAGTACTTGTTAGAAAGATTATGCAAAGCAAATAAAAAAATTATTAGAGCAACACACCAAAAACTTACAGTCCAGGGCATATTTAAATGCATCAAAACAAAAGAGTTCAGGACTCAGACACCATATGTTCATGTCCAAGTGGGTTTTTAACAGGCTACATATTTTTCTAACATGCAGGTCATTAACAGATCTGAAAACCTGGGTTTCAGAACAAAACCTGGGTGCCACTAGAAGTGTCCTTTGGAAAGAAGGGAATGTAATATTCTCTTGGGTGAAAAAAACAGTGTAAGCATAACTATCGATAAAAATGCACAGCCTAAAACATACATATATGTGAGGGGATTCAATAGTTAAATTCAAAAATTCTCTGTACCACTTGCAACAAGACACACTAAAATTTCATATCTATTAAAACAAATTCAATGTGTCACCACATCTGCACTCAAGAAAGAGGCTTACTTTGAAAATTAACAAGGCATACTCCACCAGTTTGCACAATTCCATCTGCTCTGGACAGAAAATACAGGAGAAAAACCTGAAGTAGGTGAGATACTCATAAATGCTGCAGGTAGCAGACAGCATCTAGCGAATCAAGACTAAAACATTAAATTGTTTTATAGCTGTCAATGGCAAGACAATTCCATGAGTTTATGGAATTTCAGGCTTGCTTCACACTAAGATAAGCGAAGATGTTATTTTAGAATTTTTTTGTGACCTCATGACCACAAAAACCCTCAGACACTGCAGAGCACATTAAATGAAGTGGAGACTAGGGAGTATGTATCAAGTAGGCAGTATCTTAAGCAGTGTGAATTAAGTGGTAAAAACATTAAAAAAACAAAGCAACCCCCACACAGCCTCCCCCTGACAGCAATTTAGCTAAATTACCAGGATATAAAGTAAAGCAATATACATATGCTGTCCTTTTGTCTTGAACAGTGTAACAACAAGAACTCAGCCACAGAAAATTTCTGATTGAACAAAAATAGGTTCCACTAGATTACAATATAAAATATTTCAAGGCATTAATAATGAAATATGTTATTGAAAGCTTATGAATACAGTTGTTTAGAAGTAAAAATTTAGAGCCATTCATTTATGCAATTTTCAAAAGCATTTAGGTATGCCAAATTTTATGAAAGTCAGCAAGAATGTGTTTGAATTTTGAGTACAAAGCCTGATCCTTACTGCACTAAATTTAAATACACCACACTTGATACCCAACACCAACTCATTGAGCCCTCACTTCACTAATCTTGTCAACATGCTACCAACTTTAAATACAACCAAGATTTAACAGGTTTCTCACACTGTCAATGGATAGCTAAGTCTGTTCCCAGGAGCATGGTGGATAACCACAAAAACACATTCAGGATGGCTTTCCAAAATAAGTCTGCTGCTTTCCCATTGTTATAGGAAAAGATTAGAGGAAAATATATACTTTTTTGCCTGCAATCTGGTATCCTTTCAAGGATGTTTGTAAGACTGACATTATTAGTTACTAACAGGAGCCCAAAATCAAAGCAAACAGATAAAACTGAGTATATAACTTTCACCACAGCATGTCTGACAACTTGGCATCCTAAAAGTAATAGTTTCTAAATGTTTCCTGAAACTGCAAAAGAAAAAATTAAATTTAGATTGGTAAATAGACATTATGTAACACGAACATCCTGCACAGAAAATGTAATGTGTTAAATAAGTTTCAAAATTACCTAAGTACCTAGGAAGAGAAAAACTACTCTCTTTGCAAGATCCTGTTGAAAAGAAGTCAGGACTGACTGCCAAGTGTGAACAAAGAACAGGTTCTTACAGAGTGTTGAAAAAACTGTTAAGAGTTCTCTCTGCCCCATGCTCTCCAGAGAAACAGCTGAATTAAATTTGCTCTGTTAGGAGCTGCACAGACTACTTGTCCAAAAATACCCAAACATTAATTGCATCTTTTTAGAAGTCATACGTGCTCACGAGTCTACCTCGTTCTTTAAGTTCAGGGTCAATGGTATACCA
Organism: Acrocephalus scirpaceus scirpaceus; assembly: GCA_910950805.1. Taxonomy (NCBI): domain Eukaryota; kingdom Metazoa; phylum Chordata; class Aves; order Passeriformes; family Sylviidae; genus Acrocephalus; species Acrocephalus scirpaceus. The sequence continues at coordinate 32,925,365 of OU383776.1, forward strand.
AAGCCAAATTACTGGAATATTTCATGTATACTGCTGAATATATTTTATTGAAACATCAATAAGTCACAGCATCACAGAAGTATTTTATTTAGTAACTGCTTCATCAATAACCAAAACTTTTAAATAAAAAGAACTTATTGTGGAAACTCTTCTACATCTGGGCTCCACGTGCTCCACAACTGTGTCATCATCCTTTTGCTCTCCACCTGCACTCACACAAAAGTTCTAAATAGCTTGCTCCATTATGCAAAGTGTGTGTAATCTGTTGCTAAAGTAACTGCTCCAAATACCCACTGTCATCAGTTGCAGACTTCCATGCCTGATAAAACAAGTGCCAGACAAGGAGTCTTCAAGCTTGTACTACACATTTATCCTCAGTGTCGTGCAAATTTTAGTTTCAATATATTTTTATCTAACACATTTTACCACTATTTAGTGTTTAGTTTCTAGTACCCTTAACTTCCCCCAGAAAAAAATGAAATTTAAAAAACCCTAAAGTAAAACCTTCAACAACTTTTCCTTGGAAATAGGTATATACACACCTGTTTTGGGATACGACAGCTACTTTTCGAGAACTTCTGTGGTGTAGGTTCTACTTGGAAAAGTCTAAAATACCCTCTTAAAAAAAACCAGACACTATGCCCCTTAAAATCTCTGTTCATTGACAAATATAACTTAATTCTCTCCAAATATTGCAGACGTTATCAAAATGTTAAAAGTTACTTACGGTTTTCCCCCAGGAATCCCTGCTAGGTTTGGAGGAATTCCTGGTACTCTCATGTGAGGAGGAGGATCAAATCCAACCTGACAACAAAAAGTGAATTAATCTCACACTTGGAATTTCTCATCCATTTCTCAGCAAGTGTCATTTCTCCAGTGCCAAGATATTATACATAACCAAAAGGTGGCTTTTACCCACAGTATTAGATAACTGCATGGCCCTCCACTGGGGGGCAAAACCCAGACCTTTTCCATGAGCATACTTCTGATAGAAGCACTCACATGAAAGCAGAAAATAATTTATTATGCATTTACACAACTGAGCATAAGGCATAACTCAGCAGTCCTGGTTAGCAGGGAAGTCCTGTGTTAGCTTTGGAATTAGAATCCCTGTCAGCACCAAGCCATGCCAGCGCTCTTTACTCCTGGGAGAGCTAGCAGGTACTCAGGCTGGCACAGAGTGGTGCTGGAAAGTAGTTCTGGGCCCCAGCTAGGATCTCACTGCTTCCACAATGTTCTGTGTAGGCACAGCAGCCGAGATCTCTCACAGAGACACATTGTGGGGTGTAAACAAGCTTGTCCACATCTTAAATTCTCTTTACATGCTGCAATTCCACTGAATTTTTATATCTTGAGTAAGTATGTTTATCAAATAATCCAAGCAGAAATTCTGGACCAAAAAACTTAGGTTTTCTTCTGAATATTATACTAGAATAAGCATTGTTATTGCTTTAAAAGGAGGGTATAGGCTAATTAAAATTTGCACATTTTCACATAAAAGACCTGTTTACCAGTTTGAAAAAAGTGGCCATACAAACAATAATGAGAAGTTGACAAATATAAATCGAATTTTGCAAATTTATGAGTAGGTAATTTGTCTACGCAGAAAGCTGCCATCAAGCTCATGTTTGCAGAATCAGGCCTCTACGTTATTTTGTGTGACAAGCCATTCTAACTACCAGGTTCCATTTACTTAGTACACTCACAACAGCAATATTCTTAACACACCTGATCTCGGAGCTCCAAAATAGGTACTGACCAACTTCTTAGGGTGATTTCCAACAAAAAACCAACAAAATACAGGGACAGAGACCCAGATAAAAAGACTTTTACATGCTTCAAGATTAATTTGTTATGTTTATATGGAACACAAATGTGATTCAGCAACAAAAAAGCAGATGTCCACAGTGAAAGACTTTGTGTATACCAAAACCACTTTTTCACATACAGCAGCACAAAATAATTTTTTGGCATTTATTCATCAGTTAAAGCCCTGATGAAGGTGAAGGACAAAAAGAAAACATACATTACTACACTGAGATTCTTTGTTTTCAAGGTGCAAATTTGTTTCTTCAGCCACACAGCAAAGTGAAGCATGCAATGAAGCATGCAATGAAGCTGTCAAGCCTCTGGCACTGTTATGAGTTGGGAATTCTGCAGTGCTAAATGAAGCACGTAGCTTTTCTCAGTGAACCACAACTCACAGGACCGAGATTGCATGCAGCGTATGGCCTACCATAGGAGATCTTCCATAGGCAACCACGGCAGCTGCAGCAGCAGCAGCACTCATCTGGGGTGACATATTGTGCAGACTGGCATAGGCTGCCCCTGGACTGGTTAACTCTCCATTCATGCCAGCATGAGGTACCATTCCAAACGGAGCAGGGTACGGTCCTGGTACTGCCAATGGTGTCCGCAAACCTGCAGCTACAGAACAACAAAATTAGGTGGGTTTATTTATGTATTCCTGCATACAGGAAAGAAGCCCTTTTTTTTCTCCCCCTAAAATGCCTCACCTTCCCCTCTCACACACTGTCAAGAAACATTGCCATAATCTGTCAGTACCACCAGCTCTTTTCAGTGTAAATAAGATCTACTGAAGTCTGAACTTGATGATTACTTCTAGCAATCTCTTCTGGCATTACCTATTTCCATTTCTGTAATATTCCCCTGTTTACATTAATCTCTTCTTTGCCAAATTAAGCAGTAAAGCTGACAGACATGGTTTACACAGCTCATGTCTGAAGCAACTGTGTGTACCAGCCTGAATAGCAAAAGTAAACTTCCCCCGACATTTGTCAAGCTGTGCACTGCAGCAAATATTAATAGATTCAGACAAAGACTGTAGAAGAGATTGCATGCAGAATAAGTACTAGAAACTTCTGAGAAGTCTTTCTATATTGCATTCAGTCTCTGGATTATTTGCAAAAAAAAGATAAAGACCAAAGTAAACAAAAAAGACTAAAAGACAGAAAGATATTCAAACTCCTGAATCCAAACATCTGCTTCTCATCAAGCCCTCTCTTGATATCAAGAACAAAGCAATATATTTAGTTAAGATCCACATGTGTAAAAAAAGATTAATTTTGGAATGATAAAAACACATGAGGTAATGCATTTACCAGCTTGGTTAACCATAGGGTCCATTGTTGGAGGTTTGCCAAGGCCTGGACGGAGTCCTGGAGTTGCACTAGTGCCTGGCGTTGGCACATCACCTCGAGGAGTTGGTGTGCTGGATTTCAGAACAGGCGTGCTGGCTTTTTCATGCTGGTACCATTAAACAAATTAAATTAGTATTATTTTTAATCCAGGCCATATTATACAATCTATCACAACAGCAGCTGGAATGCTGGGCACCTACTACCAAGTCGCTCAGCCAATTTTCATAAATTTACACAATGCTGACAACATTAACCCGTGAGAGACAAATGTTGACTTTTTTGATTGCTCCCAAAATTAAAATAAGAAATGTAGGAAGTTATTTTTTCCTCTTCTACTGACATAAAAAAAGGAATGCCTGAGCTCATTTTTTTCTTCAGGAAAATACAGTATGCATTACCAAACTAGTTTGAAAGCATTAATATCTCAATTATTATTGGACACAGAAAATCTAATTACAAAAGCAAAATACCACCATAGTTGATAGTATCAAAAAGACATGACACAGAACCAGATCAAATTATTAGTGATACTACAAGAAAAAGTCTCCAAGGAATTACATCTTATTTAGAAGAGTTTAACAAAAGCCTGAAGAACTTCTTAGTGACTATATACAGGCCATGTTAAACCATAAGTTATTGCTCCCAAAAAAACCCAAACCAATGCTTAAGTAACTCTTGTTCCTTGCAACTCGTTTGCAAAATAAAAAAATAAATTTGCAACTCGTTTGACAGAAATGTAGGAAATACAAGAAATCAAAACAAGGCAGAAAATACTGCTAAGGAGGAAAGCTGAACAATACTTTAAAGATCTGGAAAGACAGTGGTCAATTTCAGCCTCAAATGTTTAATGCCAGGTAATTTGAGCCACAAGTAGTTGCAGAAGAGTGGAGAGTTAGATTTTACAAGAAAGAAGACTATCTGGACCACAGACTGCTACCTACCAGACCCATTTCTTTGGATTTGAGGGAAGTGGAACTTCCTGAAGAGGCTGTAGATGCTGGACTGCTGGAGGCATCCTTCTTCAGTAGGCGGGTTTTATCTATACCGTTTTCACGTGGTGAATGAGTGGGACTTGCCCTTGGGGAAGAAGGATCCTAGAACAATGGGAAGGGAAGAACAGAACCGTGTCATAAACTGGTACACAAACACCACAAAGGAGTCTATGGGAAAAAAAAAAAAAAAAACAACAAAAAACAAGCTAGGAGAATTTTAGCAGTAAGTGCAAATGACAAGATGTTCCGCTATCTTTATAGAAAAAAAGCTGAAATCCCTTCATCACCCTAGAGAAGTAAGTAAAGTCATATAATAAGCAATCTGTTTTTATTTTACATTACATGTAATCATAAACTGTTTTCAAGCACAGACCTTGCAAAGCATACCCAAGTACAAACTAAAGCAAGTGCAGAAAACATGGTAAGAGCAAGGAAAATCAACAGAAACTGCAGTAACTTGACTGTTTTTATCACGTATGTTCTCCATTCTCTGCTTGTCACAATAAACATTTCAATAACCTCTTCTAGGTGATAAAGACCTTGCTCATCTCTACCTTCAGAAGAAGAGACAGACACATGCCTTCACAGATTTCACAGAGTATTTTGAGTTGGAAGAGACCCACAAGAATCATCAATCCAACTCTGTAATGAGATGGCCCGTAGAGGGACATTTATATGCCATAATAGCTGTCACATTTTTGCTAAGCATGATCTGTAATTGCCTTGCAACTTACATCTACAGGAAGACTGAAATCACATCTCAGGTGGTTATTTTTCTCTGTTCCAGAGACACTCTCTGCATTTACTTTAACTTGAAATAGCCAGTTCCATGAGTTACAATGCTATCAGAAGCTCTGCAGGTCCTACACGCTCCTTTGGCTCATAAGAATAGCACCAGGGAGAAATCACACCTCACAAAAGAACAATAAGTCTACTGACTGATTATTAAGCAGTTTCATTGTGAGCCGATCCTCTGAAAAGATTACTAAAATCACTAGTTGGACACCCATTTTTCTACTTGCCTGACATCATTTGGGCATCTGGAGCTACTGAGGCCACTTCTCTCTCTGTGAGAAGCTGGTGAGAAGCACCAGCTTCTCTCCCTGTGCGTTTCACAGACCAGAAGAACCTCACTACCATATTCACTCACTACCTCACTACCATAAATCTGTGTGTAACACGAAATAAAAGATGAAGAAAAGGGAGCACCCATGCCTTTACCTTGATGCCATTACCAAATCTCAGCCCTGGAGAAAAAATTTTCTACAATCTCTGGAAAATTTTATAAACTAACTTCATTCTAAAAAAATCAACATTTCTAGAAAACGTCTTTAACATAGGAGATTAATATACAAGCAATTTTTAAGGTAATTTTTTAAAAATAACAATCCTACTATGAAATACAACATTACATAATGTCTTCCTTATTATTTCAAAGACAGTAGTTTGGAAACCCCAGCCTTCCACATGCACTTCACCACAACTCTCTGCACTACAGAGCAGCTGTGAAGTGTCAGCATGTTAACTGTAGAGGGAAGAGACCTGGACAAAGCAGCAGAAGGAAAAACTGAGAAGGCAACCAGATAAAGCTCAGAGGAAGACACAGACTAATAAAAGGAGAAGCTGTGAATATTTTAACATATCCACATAGAGGATTATTTTTCTTCTAACAACTACATGTACTTTTCACCTTTGGGCAAATGTCAAGACTACAAAAATGAAAAAAGTTACCTCGTTGGATACATCTACAACCAAGTTATCGTCACTCTTGTCCCCATCACTGTCCTATTAAAAATAAATAAATAGAGTGTTCATTTCAATTAGTACAGTAAGAGCCCAGACAGAAAGACGACACATCTACTCAGAAATTTTTTGTTTTTCCTAAACAAAAAACAAACAGCCTTTCATCAAGTTATTAGCAATAGGGAGAACAATTAAAAAAGAAACAGAACACCTTATTTCTGCTACAATAGTAAAACCCAAGTAAGGTAGAACTAGTTGAAAGATGGGGATCTCACCATCAGGGCAAGATGGTCCTAAACCCCTCCTTATTACCATCATAAACAGTGTTATCACTACTCCTAAAAGGTACTCTGTTCGTACACTAATCTTGCATTAATTTAGAAAAAGTACTGCTTGTACTTACCTGGAAAACCACCAAAAAACAGATCTCAAGAGAATGGAGCTTTTTAGCATGTTTGATGAATCATCTTCCTTAAAGTGATAGCACCATTTTTCCCCTTTTTCCAAAAGGGCAAGTTTTGAAATCAAAAGTTCTGAGAAGAAAAAACTTCAGAAATGCCAAGGCATTTCAATATTTCTGCCCAAGAAAAGCAAAATACTTGGATGTTCCTAAACAGAAATGTTCTATAGCAGCTTGTCAAGCTGCATTTTGACTACAGGGAGTTCCACTTAAGATGGTCCTGAGCTGGTCTACTAATGATTGGTGTTACTGTAGTGCCTCCTGGTCCCTCTCTCCAACAGAGGCCAGGATGCCCCAGTAGACACATTCTGATGCACAGAAGTCTACTGATTTCCACAGTACCACGAAGTCTTCCAATCAGGAAGCAAGTTTTGACTCAAAGAAATTAAGCGAATGTCAAAACTTTAAATTTTTGTTTGACATTTCCAATAAAAATACTTCTAGTTAAAAAGCTTCTATGCAAACAAACCAGGCATACAAGATTGCTCAATTGTCCTCCATCTCTTGCTTTCAGAGTGTCTGAGCTTTTACACATAACACTAGACCCTTTATCTCACCTCAGGCCACAATGCTTTAAAAAAACAAAACAAAACTGAGCCACCCAAACTAACCAAACAAGAAACCCCAAACCAACCAACCAACAAAAAACCCAACAAAACCCCAAAAATCCAACTGAAAAACCCCCCTAACCAACAGATAGTTTCAAGCCTCCCCTTGTGTTAACAGCTGAATCTTGCTCCAAGAAATACCACAAACATATTAGGGATCCAAGAGTACCACTGGAAACAGAATGCTCACTATTTGCTACTCAGGAAGCGATCCAATCAACAGATACAAAGGACATGAAAGCTCTAGCTCTGGTTATCTTCCACCTTTTGAGGAGTATGAAGCACCCAGAGTGCTGGGAGAAGGGACACCTGTGTGCCAGAAATGCCCCTCTGGAGGAGGGCAAAATTAGTTGCAAAGTAATGTTTAAGTGAACCCCACTGATTTTGTCATCCTAATAAATAGAAATTTCCTTGGATTATCATTATCAAAGGCATCTCCTGTAACTTCTACTAATATCAGAAGATTTTCCTCACTAATTAAATCACATACTGAAACTACATAGGTATTATTATGAAAATTGGTCAAAAGTTAAAAAGGGAAAAAAAAATCCCTTTTAATTCTTATTCCAAAAGCTACAGGTCCTACAACTCATTTATGCCCCTTTCGCATAAAAAAACCAGTATTTCCTCATCTCTACAAGGGGTTCATCTAAAATGAGTTCAAAATCAGCAGCTTTGAATTTGCTTAATTGGTGGACCTTCAAAAAAAAATCATCTCCAAGATCAGAATAAATCTGGAACTTTCAAATATCCTTGCTTTACTCCATTTTTTAATTTGATGCTGCCTCTAGCTGTAAAGTTCATTTCAAACAAACAAGGGGCAAAAACATATTTAAAATGTGGATTAAAAACTGCTTCTATTGTGCAATAGCATCCTTCACATTTCTTTATAGTAGAAACATAAGAAAAATGATTAGGTTAAGCTTTTTCTTCCTTTTTTATATCAAGCATAGCTTAAGAATGTCTAATCTTCAAATATTTAAAATGAAAAATGCCACTAGAGTATCAAACCCTTGAAGCTGAGGGAGTAACATGGGGAAGTTTGCCAAACCCTTCTGTAATCAAAATATTATTATTAGAAAGCGGTGGAAATACAACTCATAAAACCATTAACAGCACTAAAATATCTAATAGCTGCTCAAAGATATTATCCAATGGAGAGAAATTAAACTTACCCTAACAAATACTGAGAAAATAAAATGGCACCTAATTTTCTCTTGGGTTTCAGTAACCAAGAACTAATTAGTGATCTGAATCACATAAACCAGACAATTTGCCACATTATTGCTATGCCAAAGTACAGCATGTTCTATCAGATTTTAATTTTGCTTTTTCAGTACTCTCTTACACCAATCCTAGTCTCCTGTTCAAGTACCATGCTGTGTTTTGGCTGAGCATTTAGACTTGAAGCTGAAATCCTATGTGAACCTTCTGATGATCACATACATTGTTGCACTGAAGCGTCTCTTTGAAACCAAGTAGCAAGCAAGCTAGTCAAAAATGCAGAACACAAAACTTGGAATGGTCAATATTTCAATTTGCTTTCCATTGAAATTGTCATATCAGCCAAAAGTAAACTTCAGTAAGTTGTTAGAGCCTGACAGCATATGCAATCTGTAATGGTAATTATAACTCAGCATGATAATAGCTACTTATCACTAAAATTTACCAAACCCCTCTCAATAATAAAATCCTCCATTTCAAAAAAACCTGCAGTTTCTAGAGCAGTCCTGAAAGAATGTCACTCAAACTCTGAAAAATGCCCCACAGCACATGTGAATCCCAAACAGCTACTCCTATTGAGGACTATTACTTCACAATATCCCAAACTATTGAGTCACTGCTATTCCCACAATTTGAATCTTGTGCCTCTCTGGCACATATATGCATGTACTACTTCAGCCATAGGAAAGTTGCCTTGTTCTTCACAGCTCTTTTACTCCTCATACAAGCACAGTATGTGCAAATAAATTAATAATTTCCTTGACACAGATTTGCTTACATAGTGGCTGGAATCCTTATCATCCACCTTTCTCTTTTTGATGTCATTGGCATATTCAGGGCCATTCCTGCGTTTATCTGTGCTTCGTAGACTGTCGGGGACCAACAGAGAATTACTCTGTAAAGACAAAAAACAAGGTCAATCAAAAATTCCTTTTAGGATTCTCTTCACATATTCTTAAAAACTCAAACTGATGTGATAGATGCTTTAGAAAAGTGATACCTACTTAGTCTTTAATTCAATTTAATTGAAAACAAAGTCCTCCAGGCAAACACATACAGCTTCACGCATTCTAAGAAGCTTGGCTTTCCATTGTTCAACTTATCAAAAGTTTAGTTCACTTGTCAGTCACCATCTATTTAACTAATTAATTCAACTGAATTTATTGTTTAGGAGAAGAAGCAGGCTTGCGGTTTATTCATGAGCAAGTAACAATGATTTTATTATTTTTTTAATACTCAGATTCCATAAAATAAAAGAGATTTATTACACAATCTGATTGACCAGTCACTTTTAGAACATCATAAATAGATGAGGCTTTGGTATGTGCACCTGCAGGTATGGACAGATAAACAGCAGTTTGCCTTTAATTAAAGTTTGCCTAAATTAAAAGTATTTGCTGAATACTGTTATGCAGTAATCCATTGTTAGTTGGAGTAAACTCCAATTGGATTTCTTCAACAAATGTATTGCAAACAAAGATCAAATATTTTTATTTCCAGCATAACATTCACTTCTAGTGTGAAATTAAGGCTAAAGTGTTGCCTAATCAGACTCGATCTGAAAAACTGAGGCCAACACAAGCACACAAAAGACAAAAGCAAAGACTAATCTTTTCCTCAAACTACATGGACAGCTTTCATTCATGCTAAGTTATGCTAAGTACAAACTGTTGACCCAAAGAGCATTTCAGACATTTTTCAGTCACATGACAATTTGATATGCCTGTGATTCCCGTTTCCCATCTCCATCTCAGTTCCAGCTAAAGCATTAAAATGTGTTACAATGAGTTCTTTTAAGTGCAGGATTAGCATATGCAAGAGGGCAATTTGTTCACTGATGTGTTAATGCTGTGAACAATACTGAATGGGTTGAGAAAAAAATCTCCTTTCACAAAGACCCGGTAAGTCTAGATCCTAAAAGCCAGTACATGCTTAGATAAATAAATATAGGCTCACATAAATATATAAGTAAACATGCGTTTACATCCATACACGTAACTCTCTCAAGAGAGAAGTCTAATACCAACATTTACTTCTGTGTAAGCCCTCAAAGGACATATTTAGATCTACCCAAGAGACAGAGATATTTACTTGTAATATATCATAAACATACAGAAATAGCCAGTGAACTATGCACTGAATAGCTTCCCCTCCAAAACCTGAAGACATCAAGGTAGTTTTGCTCAGATACAAATGTTTAGCCCCAAGGAGAAGGACAAGGAAACAGGGTACATAAGGCAATCTGAATCCTCTTTTTCCTAATTCAGAAATTGCACTTTAAAGCCAACTCTAAGCTCTTTTATTCGTGACTATTCAAGCTAAACAAATGCCAAAGGGCTTACATAAAACATATAGGAGGGTCTATTGAAATTCAGTATAAAGAAGCTCAAAATAATGTCTTTACCAAAATGTTTTGTAGCTAAAAGGTGGGCTTGTTGGATCATTGAACTAATTGCCTTGACAAATATGTTCAGAATTTAACCCCTTATCTCCTCCCAGATGCACACAAATTCAGGGATTTTTGAAAAGCATTAAAACTAATTTTCAAGGTTTTAATGCTGAATCTGTCATGTTTGTGGCAATAGAAACAACTTAAGCAGCAAAAACACATTAAGAAGCAAGGTGTCAATTCAAACTTGACCAGAAATGTTTTCCTCTTAAGGAAGAAAGTCTTATAGTTAAGAGATACTTTACTTAATAAAAATATTTAAAAATACCTGGTTAACTACTGGAGTTTATATTAAAACAATTAAGGAAATTCAGTAAATAGAATAAAGTCAGCTCCTTGCTTTAATTTTCTAAGAGAAATGTGTGAATAGCAAAAAGGTGACAAAGAGGCAACATCTGGAAAAAATTTAGCAAACCTGCTATTTGGAGTTACAGCTTGCAAGATTTGACAATAGATGCCTATAGGCGTAACTACAACAGCTGATTTTCTTTTTCTTTTTTAATTTAGTCTACCTAGACAATGCTGACATTATTTTATACTGTTTGTCTTGCAGAATTTCAAAACTGTGAAATACAACAGGAAATCCCAGCTCCCACTGTGCCCTAAATGCCAAACAAAGATTATTAGATTTGGTTTTTTCTCCAAAAGACTGTTGGTTTCTCACAACCGTAATTACACAACATGTAATTATATCACAAATCTATTCTGCAAAACATATCCCCTATGGTCATATTTACACCACCTTTCTATAACTTAGCACATTAATTTAAACCGCTGTTCTCTGTGATCAGACCATACATGCTAGAAGCTGTTGTAAAGCAGCTCATTTCCCAACAACTGCACCAGGAATTGCAATTAAGATTGTGCTCCTTTTATAGCAAAAAAACCTCAAAAAATCAAAAATTAAAAAGTTCCTGTTTTGTTTCCGATACAAGTTGAAGAAAGTTCTAACAACTGTGACTAAAATCAGGTAAAGAAAAAACAGCTTACCACTGTAGACTACTACCGTAATTCAAACTACCAAATATGTAAGATTTCATTCAATAATGTGAAAATATTAATCTTTCAAAGCAGTGCAAATGGTAAATGCAGAACACAGAAGAACAAATTAAATAAATGAAAATAAAAACAAGAACTGGTAAAGAGATGATCGATCATATGAGCTTTGGGCTATTGATATATCTCACCCTTGTTATGTTAAGGTTCAGTGAACAGTGAGGACAGCATAATAAAAGCCACCTTTCCTCATTTAGCTCAAGCAGAGTTTATACTTGCTGCATGTTCACTATCAAACAGTGCCAGCCAGAAGACAGCAGCACCAGCTTTACAATATTAGTCTCCTTATCTTCCCTTTAGAAGAGTAATTTGTTTACTTCTCCTAACCAGGTCTACTAACAACTGACTTATTTTCAAAAGTAGGACAGGAATTTTTATTTTGGCTATAATTTTTTTAATAACTCTACAGAAATTTTCAGTTGGGATAGACTTTCAATAATAATCAACTTATGCAAAAAGGGCAAAAAGATATATACATGCATAGTGTATATCCTAAAGAAAAACTGCACAGCACCAATTTTTTTATTTTGTCGTTTAATTTCAACAGGTTAGATACATGATTGAGGATATTCCTTACACATTTAAGAGTTCAGTTTATTAAGGATTACCAATGCAACATTTGCAAATCTCATGAAGCTCAGATCAGAGCAAGTGGTCAAAATCAGTTTTATGTGTTTTCCTTTTCTTTCAATCATCTGCTTTATACACGTGAAGCCCTTTTCTTCAAATAAGTTCCAAAAGAAAATAAAAAAGGTTAATGTAGCACTGCTTCCTGTCAGAACTACCAGACCACATAAATGCTGTACAACAGGCAACTTGTGATCCTAAAGCAACTCTGCTGCCAGCCAAAGCTAAATACTGAAACCACCAGAAGGCAAATGCAAAACAAAAACCTAGTCATGATGCACAGGAAGAAGGCAGGTCCCCTACTAGGAATATAATTCACATTATTCAAATGCACCTCCTTGTCTGCCATACTGTTCCCCACAGGAACCACTTCCAGACCTCAACTGTGTGTGCCAGAGGTACAGACTGAGAACACACAGTATCTCATTTATCCCATTATCCCACTTATAATACAGCACAATTCATACAGAAGAGTACATAAACAACTGACAACTGACTTTAAGCTGATCATTACAGCAATTAAAAAACAGTATTTACATTACATCTGTGCACATGGTTCAACTGCACTTGGCCCCAGTTAAGATCTTCTCTAGTGTTGGGCTCCTTAGTCCTCTTGCTCCCCTTTCTCCCAAAGAAATAGGCTTACTCTGTGCTTGGTCATTCCCTGACTCACTGTACATCCATGCCAAGGACAGCCACCAGCAATCACAGCAAATTACCACAGCTAACAGCTTGGGTTTGCCTGCTTTGCTCAGTAGAGCCTCTATGTTTATTTTATTTAACCATGCACGGGACCTGTGCCCTGCTGCTGCACCACATATGAGTGCTATCTACAAATATGCTCATATAGACAGGAACAAGTGCAATTCCTTGCTGAGTAGGCAAAACAGGACCAAGTCTAACAACTACACCCACAACATCAGTTGCTCTTTGTTAGGATTCACAGACAGGAATATAGTAGATGCTGGAAGATGGACTTTAATATCCGTTAGGCAAAAGAAGATTGCACTCAAAGCTATTCTACTCCAAAATCATTAACTTCAATTTGTTCAATGCGCTTATCACAAATATGCCTGTCAAGAACCCAAATGCTGACTTAAAAGTCATCAGTAGGTTTTGTGTCAGATTACTCCTGATGGAAAGCTTCTTGACTTCACCTTCTTTTCAAGAACCATTTTAAGTTATGCTGATTTTACAATCAAAAGACATTAATAAGGAATAAGTTGATTTCAGTATTTTCGAACTACTGTTTGTCAAAGTTAAGGTATCCATAAAAATTTTTACCAGACCACCTCAATCCCAGTGTACTTTGGCATCAACCTTATGCTGCCTTCTATCAGCTACAAACTAAACTGCAACATAGGAACCCACAGCTCTTACATATGAGCAACTTCTGCAGTAGTCTGGAGCCATTCTTTCTTCAAAAAGTTCAAGAAGCATATTTGTGCTATGCTGACCAGTGCCCTAACTTCCACATAACAACTTCTGTGAGTTTCCTCCCCCTATTAAAAGAACTAAAACACAAAGCAAAAACAGCTTGCACATAGTATCTTCCAAAAAGTAGCACTCCCCTCTTCCAAAAAGCTCATGCCCCTCTTCTCCAAGACTGGGAGATGAAGAATAGGATAGAGAGCCCAGGGCACAGAATATTTTTCTACTGTAGGAAAAGAGCATTTGCTTCATAAAACTATAGCAATATTTAACAATGAAGGCAAAAAAAAGTCTGGGAAAATTTATGAATACTCCCTAAGTCTTAGAATGTAAACTCAGTATTTTTCACAAGGACAAAAGATAAACACCAACTAATGTAAATCCTAAGCATACAAAAACGTAAGATTTCACTGTCTGAAAATTACTACTGTTACAACAGAGTGCATCAAAACATTTGCATTTCTGCGCTGTCCAAATGGAATACTAGAATAGTGGGAAGACAGGGGATAAATGAACACCTATGACAAGTTAAAAAATGCTGCAAGTATGTTTCCTAAAAAAAAAATGTGGACATCACAGCCCTTTTATATTGACATCTCTCAAAGCTTTCAGTTTCAGTTGCAAAACTTGCTTCCTTTGCCTGGCTTCACTACCTGCAGCCAGAATTTGCCACATTAGAGGGGATGCCTGCATTTGCACAATAACATGACCCAGGTTTGGGACTGTTAAGAGATCCATCAGCCAAAACCCACCAGCTGTTACCTACGTACGAATGCAATTTAAATCTGACAAAATAGTTTTAGCATTTGTGTAGTAAGTATGCTATTATTAACTTCTATATTGCACATTACACAAACATGTATTTATGAAGAAACTTTTCTTCAGCTTACTTTCTGGAACTTGAGCTAATATATAAAAGAAAAATGTAGCCCTTCCTATTTAGATACAACAAAAGTAGTTAAAACTGGTCAAAATAAAAAATAATAAAACCATGTCTTTATAGTAATTTATAACTACAAGAATTTCACTAATTTTGGTGTATTTCTAGACATACAACATATAAAAGCTCGTGACTGCTTACTTATCTAAGGAGACGTTAAAAAAATAAATCCAAATCTAATTTAAAAATGAGTATGCTCTAATCTGCCACAATATGCTTTAACTCAAAGTTATGTCACAAAAACTCGATTTAAAACCCCATAGACAAGCACTAAATTTTAACTTTCCAAACTTCGACATTTCAAGCTGTTAGCTTCTACTGATAGTGCTCGAAGGTCATGCTAAACATATTTGATGGAAATCATACTGTAGAACTGCACAGTAATACCAAATATCACAGTGAATTTAGGTAACTTACAAACAGCATGGGGTTTGGTGTCTTGGATGATGAGAGCATGCCTGTCAGGATTTTTAGCAGTACCATTATTTTTAAAATGTTATTCTGAAAATCAAATTGACTTTATCTTGATGACCCAGATGTTATGAAGTGATTTCAACCACACATAATATCTAAACAGACCGGCTGCTATCCCTTGTGTACTTAAGACACATTTTTTCCTATTATTCCTAAAATATATATTTTACATTTAAAAAATCCATCAAAAATACAAGAGAATTAGAGAAATTTGAAGAGCCCATAATTCCCAGCTGACCATTTTAGCCAGAGTTGAATCTAACTATCTCTTGAATTATTCTTTCATTGAAGGTGTCCTTTACTGTAAAGATTTTGATGTAACACTGTATTTAAACAATTCTAGATTCAAGTTCACCTGTATTCAGCTATTAAAGTTTAAGTTAGCTATGCAGTATTATCCTAAACTCAAATCAAAAAGAAACTAGAATGACCATAGTGTAGTATCCAAAACTCAATATATCCACATGGCAAAATTCCTTTATGATATAAAGCCTCAGATCATTTAAAAGTAATTACTGATAAACCCAGCATAAAACCAGTCTGCTTCAGGTAATAAGCAAGCAATCATCAGTTAGACGTATGGATACAGAACCCAATGCAGCAACAATTTTACACAGTTTAAGTAAAATTTACATCTATAGTAAACTAAGCAAGTGATCCTACAACTCTCCCACAACACAAAAGCCAGGTTTGATTTTTGATAGTTCTCCTTCCATAGGCAAGAACTACTCTCAGCTACACGATGAATTCAGAGCCCAAACTTCACAACGCTAAGCTTATGATTTTAAATTCAAACCCTTGACCAAATGACATGATGGACAGGGCAGGGGAAGCTGGGACCAGGGCAAGGACAGGAAACATAACAACCAAATCAAAACAGAGCCATCATTAGCTAGGATTCCAGCATTCAACTAACAGCTGTCAAAGAAGTATGTCGCACACAGAGCAAAAAGTCCTTAATAAGTCAGAGACGTCATAAAAACCTAGCTTACAATTATTTCTGCAGAGACACTGTCATTAATAACATTAAGCAAGCTGAAATGAATGCCTCTTGCTTAGTAATCTAAAACTAAAAGGCTGCTGCAAAAGATATGCAGATAATTTCCAGTAAAAAACAGTCAAGCAAGCCTTGTATATATATTAAATAAACAGCAAAAGTCAGAAGTTTAGTACTGTACAGCTATCTGCCAAAAAACTTCTGGTTCTTGTTTTTTCTAATTGAGAAAAGGAACAAAACAGAGCTCAAATTCACCTCTGACATAAACAAACAGAAGGAGCTTTGTTACTTGAATTGACATTAAGTTGCATATTACCATGTCTAACAGATTAATACAGTAGAATCACTCAAAACAAAACAGCATGAAAAGCAGCAAGTAGCTCTTTAGAGGGCTTTTCAGACAAGGCCAGTTCCATTACAGCTTATGGAAAAAAGTATCACTGTAGGAGTTATACCTGAAGCACAAATTAGGCAGTAATGGCATTAGTACGGCTTAAACAGATGAAGTTAAAAAAACTTCCTAGGGCCAAACACCATCTTGACACATTTTAAACTTCTCACCTGGTCTCCAATTTTAATTCCTGAAAATCCTAGAGACTAAAAATCTTACCTCTGGACTAAAAATGCTATATTTGCAATGTTCTTTGTGATTTGCAACTTCATGCCCCCTTTCTGTCTCCAATAAGCAAACTAAAGTTCAAGTTTAACAAAAAGCATTGTGCTCAGAAACAAAACTCCTTTATACAGTCCATCAAACAAATGATCTGGTTCTGAAAAAATCAAGACATATCTTAACAGAAAACATATATGCCTTGTGTCATGAAAATAACTAAAAGGAAGACAAAACAGACAAACAGCACAACATCTGATTATTACATTATTGGAATTGGAAACATTAGCAGGAATGTTGGTACTTACTGTGCCTGGTTCTCTGTCTGCTCCCACAGTAACCAAGAAATGGACAGACATGCCCGTTCAGACACAGAGGCAAGAATAGAAATAAAAAGGGGGGAAAAAAATTAGAACACAAGCCACAAACAGTTTTAAAATGGCTTTTATTTATATAAGTCATTGCACATTCCTAATACAGTGATTTCCTGAAAATTACAGTATTTTGTAAATATGATTTACAGTTTAACCATACACAAAGCCTAGTTTTATTTCATGACAGAATAAATTATGTTCTTTCCAAAAATTAGTCAAGTGCAATTTTGCCCAATATTTAACTGAGTACTAGAATTTAAGCTTATGAAACTAAAGTAGCAGATGCAATTATTTAAATCTTTTGTTCAAACACATTCACTTCAAAATTTAGCTTCTTGTTCCCCCTACCTTCCCACCCAGCCATTTCACAACATTACTTTCTTTGAAAAAAATTACCATTATTCAGTTTAACAATTTTCCACAATATGGTGCAGGCCACTGCTATTACAACTAAGCATTTACCAGGTTGTCAAAAGACCCTGCAGAGTGTAGAGCAGGTGACACCTAGTGATCCCCTTTAAAATATTGAAAAATTCCAAGCTGAATTTTGCTTCAGTGGTTTATATGTAGACATTTTAAAGTTTGCCAACAGTTTTTTCTCATTCTAGATAACTTGAATTCTTTAGAGATGCACATAATTTGCAGCAATGCGCAGATTTGACAATGTCCTAATCAGGCCTGTCATGCCTCTCACCTCTGTGGTGGTCTGCATCGTGATGCTTCTTGTCATCTTTTATTGCCAAGTGAGACTGCCCACCCAAAGCACTGGAGAGGGCAAGAAGGCCAGCACTGCTTCCAAGCGGAGGGATTCCTGGAGGCTGAAGTCCTGATGGATGCGGCGTCAGAGGCACTGGAGGTCCATGGCCATGGGAGAGATGCTGAGCCTGCAACTGCTGCTGCTGTTCCCAGCGGTATCATCATCCCCAGAAGAACAACGCGTAGCACATAGTTTGGGAAAGATAAGGGAGAAGTTTGGTAATTATTGACAATCTATAGTGGATTGTGACATTTGTTTCTTCTTAATCTAGTCCCTCCCCTTTAACCCACCACACTATATACACTGCATTATATCATGCTGTCTGAGGACAATTCTGCTCATGTCCCAGAAAAGCTAGCTGGATACTTATTTTGCAGCCTGATGAGTAAGTTTAGCAACTATAGGTTGTTTTGGGCAGCTCCTGTCTGCCACAGCATCTCTGGCAACAAAGAACAGCAGCAGAATAATCAAACACCTTTCCTTTTCTACAGAAAGCCTTATCACTGCTCTGAAAATAAGTTTCAGCAGCAAGACTGATTTAAACTCACATCCCTTTCTTCCCTCAATTTGGAAACAGCAAGTACATATTAAAAAATGTAAAAGATATACTGATTTTCATATTTAGTAAAATTTAATTTGCATTTTATTCTAGCCAAGGTTTTTAGGGGAAATTATTCATGACTTAACACTCTGTTTAGGAACCAGCTTTGAGCTGAAAATTCAGGTATTTTAGACAGCATAGAATTCTCAACAAGAAACAGGGTATTAATGAATACCCCCACCAATTTTAAAGGAGCTTGCGAGATCAAAATCACAATGAGTAGACATACAACCCTGTAACCAGTCTGCTAAAATAATCTGTATGCAATTTTAGAAACAGAGTTTTTATATTAGAATCTTTTCCTCATAGTTTAAATATTAAGATATTTTCTAGTTAAAACTTTCATGGTTTTAATAATGTTTACCAAGTTCAGCTATCCACTTAATTTGCCCAAAATGCTCAGTACAGGGTTTTTTTTTAGAAAATGAAGCTTCAAAAGCACCTTTAGATTAGTCACAGCTTCCATAATCCGCACCAGGTTAACAGATATTCTGCCTCTCTCCTGCTTCCTTGTGTCCGGGCATATGAATGGAAGAGAGAATAATCCTCTCCACCTTGGCCACTCTCCACTATCCTTCTGCTCAAGGTACATACCAGGAAAAAGCTAAAGTGCCATCCAATTCATGGGATCAAAAAGGAGACAAATAAACATATGTCTGAACAGGATGAACTCAAGTTTGACTGGGTGAATGCTAGTGGTTCAATTGCCACAGTACTGCTGGCAGCTACTGAAATCAGACATGCCTTGAGCTGTTTATAAAACTATGCAGACACAGGGGCTGACATTCAAGAACGCTGGACTGCACTTGCTAATTTTTCACTTTTCTGCTGTCCCACCTGTCATGCAGCAATCATTTACTTATTTTGATATACAAGACAATATTTAAAATTACCACAATCCATTAGTCGATTCTATAAAGCCACACGTTTACCAAGTCTTTATCACACCATGTATCAGGAATTTATTTTTGAGTGCATAAGAAGCCATGCTAATCCACACTTCAAAACATACATCATCTGATCTCCACCACCCTTTTTACTATGTTTAGAAAACAAGGTAAAAGATAAGTACTTCTTATTCTTCTATTTTAATGTGTTTACAACAACATAAAAGGCGACATTTTGAAGGAAGTATTAGGAATCATTGATTTTAAGTAGTTAACACAGTAGACCACTTCCTATAATTTAAATAAGTTTCTGCTAGTGAAGCTTCACTTAACTGAAGAACTATCAGTCAAGAGCACTGTAAGGTCTGACAGGATGGCAGGGGTTTGTTTTGGGGGTTTTGTTTGTTTTTGGATCCAGCCTCTAAAGAACAATATGGCATCCCTCTCCACACAGACTTTAACATGACTTTAGTAGTTTTCAGCACATTTCCTAAAAACAGGTGATAACCTGATATTTTGGCAGCCTCTCTTGGTCTTACTTGTCCTCAGCTGCACTATCACACCACATTACCTAGTTTTGGTGTGCAACTGCCTAAGATTTATTCCTTCCAAACTAGTTTCATGGAGAAAAGCCTTCTTCCTCCCTTTTCCAACAATAAGCTCAAACTAGCTTGTTTTGTAGTGTGACCACGGGAAAGTTGAAACAGGGAACAGGAGTTAAACTGTTTTCATTCTTGTCCCTGCATTTGAGAAGTGTACAAAGATAACCCTTATTTGTCTCTCTCTTGCTGCTTGGTTTAATTAGCAAACAAGTTAACCCATTTGATTTCAGGAAACATAGGTTAAGGTTTTAAGAAATGTTAGGGGCACATTACCTGCCATTTCCCTGGCTCTGGTTTGTAGCCTAGGTACCACACATTAGGCAAGTCGGAGAAATGATAAACAGACTAATGCTCATTAAAAAAGTTTCTGAAGCTGAGAGTCAGAGTGTTGTGTCCTGTGTTCACTGGTGGTATCGCACACAGATAGTGAGGAGCAATGGGTTAGGTGTGGTGTGAGAGCTGTAAGTGCGTTGTAAAGCTGCTCTGCACACGTTTTTGTAGCCTTGCAAATGGTTACTCACAGGCATGGTACACAAAGTTCAGTAAGTATGGCATTACATGAAACTGACTTAAGACTGAAATCCTGATCATGGTCTTTTAAGCCAAAGTTATGTAATGATTTCATGTTTATTATCTGATGGTCATTGCTGTTTAGGACTTTATTATACTGATTTATTGCTTATATGTTATTTATTCATAATAGGTTTGAAGTTCTCCCTAAGAGATGAGGGATCATCCATAAAGAGGATCCTTTCCAGAAGTTCATATTCTTTTTATTTAAAAAAATTTAATTTTTAAAAAAGCATATTCTACTATCTTTGTAGAAGGGATAAAATGCGCTGCACACAAAGGAAGAAAATAAAGAGGAGAGGGATAACAGCAATGTTCATCAGATGCATTTAGTAACTAGACATTTGCCACAGTAGATCCTACAAACAATTATGTTAAGCATATAATCACTTTCCCATCACTTCAAAGACACTAATGCCTGCTCTGTAACCTTTCAAGAGCTTAGCAGCAGTGAGATATAAAACGGGGTAGGTTGGCAGCAGTATCATGGTCTACTAGGCATGTTCATTAGCAGTTAATTAAAAACTAGACATCTGCCATAAGAAATGTGCTCAAAAAAGGACGAGTAACAGGTCTGTCTTAGTACCAATTACTATCATTACTTGCAGAGCAAAGGCTGTGTCCACTTTGAGTGGAAAGTGGGGAGGTAGAGAAGAGTGCAATGATGCATACTTAAGTGACTGCACTAAGATAATTAGCCACAGCAGTGATTTTAAAAATATCAGTTGTTCACCCACCATTTTGTTGCAAACCCATAAGTTCTTCATATTTGCAAAGGGAGAAAAGGAAATACAAACTCATATTACTGTACTGTTCAGACGTAGGTTTTACTGCCTCAGATTTTTATTTCCCAGCATTTCCATAACCAAACCATAAAGACTCAAAACTTTGCATATAAAAAACAGTATTAGTGTCTCCAAGCAAGGACCTTCTAACAATTTTAAAGGCAGTACAGTTTATCTCCCACATGTTAGGCAAAGTCCAGCTACGAAGAGATCTTTAATCAGGAATTAAAACGTGGAATTATATTTTCAATTTCTGACAAAGACTTCCAAAGACAGTTGGTATGTCTTTGTGGACCAGAGTTCCTGTAATTAAAGAGTGACAGGTCTCCCTTAGGCTCCTAAGATAGAGCTCATAAAGATAGACAACAAGCTCCTATAACTCCACTCCTCACCTTAAAGCAGCTCTGTTGAGACCTAAACCACCTGATTTTACTTTTACACCTTTTTCACTTAAATGTTTCTTAATCCTTATCATTAAGCATTTGGAGCATTCTTGTTTTTAAACAGATGTATGATGTACTCTTCTGTATCTCTTGAAAAGGATTGAACTAAAAATTCAGATGTGATGGTAAATGAACAGTAGAAAAAAGGTTATGCTTTGTCCCAAACTACAATAGTTGTCTTCTCTTGTGCTTTTCTAAATAAACACTTGAAAAACAAACACAGAATTTTTTTTTCAAAATCTTTCGGCACTAGCATCAGTAATACTATCAACAGTGGCCTCCAAGCTGCACAGAGGTGTTCTGAAAAAACACCTGGAATATACAAGCCATTTAGAGACCTAAAATGTAAAGGCTGCTATTTCATGTAAATTTTTGTAAAAGAGAAGAAATGTGATTTTTTTCAACTCAAGCAGACAGAAAGATGAGAGAGTAAAATACGTATTACTGTGGTCAGTTTCATGATAATATTCACTTCTTTTCCAAAGGGACATACTCTGATTTTTCATTTGCTTCCTTGAATTTCATAAGGAAGTGAGAGCCTGCATCAAATATCTGCAGATCTGCAGCCAAAAAACACAAGAGGGCCACTGTCTGAGCACATGCAGTTGATCAAGGAATAACCTTTTCCCTCACTCTTTAGAAATATTCTTAAAACCAGTATTGCAAATATAACCTTTATAAAAAAGGAAGTAACTCAAAACTATGCTCCTGTCACAACCCATTTTTTCTCTCATCCTAAAAAAACCAAAAACCCTGCATGCACAACCCACGGTATCGGCAGTCAAATTTGGCAGGGGGAAACTCAATAGAGACTCTAAGATGTTAACACATACTTACATTAAAATTTCTGTAAGTGCTTTCCAAGGAATATTTCACCTACAGGGAAGAAAGTGTTTCAGGACAACAAACAATCATGTGGAAGAATACACCCACATTCTTCTGCAAAAGGGACTGTATCCGTGGACATGGGAAGAGTAACAGATACCATCCACTTAAGACTTCTGGCATGTCTTTGATATGGCCCCTCACAAAATTCTTGCCACTCGAAGAAATAGTCGATTGAGGGATGGACAATTATATGGATGAGGAACTGGATGTATGACTGCATCTGAAGAGTCAATGAAACTTTAACCCAAAAAGAGCCAATGGCTTCACACCTCTGTGGGAAGCAGTAATTAGTGGTGTACCTCATGAGAGCAAAATGTGACCAACACTACTCAACATCTTCATCAATAACACAGGTAATGGGACTGACTGTGCCCTCTGCAAATTTGCAAATGACACCAACCTGTGCAGTGCCATTGATTCACTTAAGGGAAGGAGTAACATTGAGATGGACTTTGACAGGCCAGAGAAGTGAGACCATCTCATGAGGTTCTCATGAAGTTCCACAATGCCAAATGCAATGTCTGGCCCCTGAGCTGCGACAATTCCTAGACTGGGGAATGAAGGGCTTGGGAATGGCCCTGCTGAAAAGGACTGGCAGGTGCTAGAAGATAAATCATTGGATTATTGCATCTGCAGCCCAGAATGCCAACTGTATCCTGGGATATATCAAAAGAATTTGGCCAGTAGGTAAAAGGAAGTGATTATGTTCCTCTTTTTCCCTTTACATAGTGAGATGCCTACTAGAGCACCATGCCCTAATCTGGGGTCCACAGTGCAAGAAAGATATTAACCTGCTACAGCAGGTTCACAGAAGGCCCACAAAAATTATTTGGGAGGGCTGGAACACCTTTCCTAAGAAAAAAGACAAAGTTGAGGCTGTTCATCCTGAAGGCTCCAGGGACACCTTACTGTGATCTCTGTATGCAAAGTGGGTCTGTAGGAAAATAGAAAGACTTTTTACCAGGGCCTGAAGCTACAGAACAAGAGACTGTGGTTCCACACTGAAAGATGGTAAGTTTACATTGGACACAATGACAAAACGTTTTATGCTATGGGTGGTGAAACACTGGATGCCTTATCCCTGGAAGTGCTCAAAGTCAGGTTGGATGAGATTTTGAGCAACTTGTGTGGTGGAAGGTGTCCCTGACCATGGCAGAGGGATTGGGTTTGATCTTTGAATGTTGCTTCCAATCCAAACCTTTCTATCATAGGTAAACAGATTTATTTATGAAACACCATATATTCACTACTTACTGCTCCATTTCCCAATTTTGCTTTGGCAGCAGCTGTCATGTTTCCTTATCAATGCTTCTACATGTTTCTTCTTCCTTGATAATATCACCACACGAAGTGTGTTAATAGTCCCCACAAGATACTTCCTTCTGACCTATTTCAAACCTAATCTTTAGTACTACTGCAGCAATTTACAGAACAGGTCTGAGTCTGGCTTCTTTTGCTGACAGTACACAACTGTGAAGAGTGGCTGGTACACCAGACAACTGCGATAACATTCACAAAGAACTGAACAGGTTGGAAAAATGGACTCACAGGAACCTCATGACATTCAACAACGGCAAGTGCAACATCCTACACCAGGCAGAATAATCCCATAAATTTATATATGTTGGGGTCCACACAGCTAGAAAGCAGATTTGCAGAAAAGGTCCTTCCATAATAAATTGTGCATGAGCCAGCAGCAATGTTCCCTTGTGGAAGGGCAGATGAATAGCATCTTGAGCTGCATCAGACAAAGTATTTGCCAGCAGGTCTAGGGAGGGGGGGATCCTTCTTCTCTACTTATCACTGTTGAAAACTACAGCTGGATTACTATATCCTGTTCTGGATTTCTCCTTACAAGAAATGTGAACAAAACAGAGAGCATCCAACACTATGTCTAGAGATGGCTAAATAGTCCCAGGTCTCTCACCCCTCCCCTTATGACATACCCCAGCCCCTTACCTTTATAGCCCATCACTGTATGGCCCCATCGCAAGACAAGAGGCAATGGGTGCAGACTAAAACATGGGAGGTTTATCTTGAACATTAGAACGCATCCATTTTTTGACTGAGCTCTTGAACAGGCTACCCAGGAAGCTTTGGAGTTTCCATCCTTGAATATACTCAAAAGCTATACGGCTATAGTCCTGTATAACCAGCCCTAGGTGGTCCTGTTTGAGCAGGGGCAAGTAGATCAGACAACCTCCAGTGGCCTCTTCCAACCTTAACAATTTCATGATTTACAGACTGCAGAATCACAGAATGCCTGAAGGATGCCTGAATGCTTTGAGGGACCACAGCAGGACACCTGGTCCAACCTCCCTGCTCATGCCAGGTCATACCAGAGCACATGACACAGGGTTGTGTCCATGTAGTTCTTGAATATCTCCAGTGAGGGAGACTCCACAACCTCTCTGGACGATCTGTTCCGCACTAGGTTGCCCACAAAATAAAGAAGCTCTTCCTCATATTCAACTGGAACTTCCTGTGCATAAGCTTGTGATAGTGGCCTCTTGTCCTATTGCTCAGCACCACCAAGCAGAGCCTGGATCCATCCTCTGACACCCTTCCTTTAGATACTCACAGACGCTCATGAGGACTATCCTCAGTCATCTCTTCTTGAGGCTGAACAGGCCTGAATAGAGGCCCAAGTCTGTAAGCCTTTTCTCATAAGTGAGGTGCTCCAGTTCCTTAATAATCTTTGTAGCCCCCGTTAATGACAGCCTGCCACTAGACCATGTGCCAATTCTTACTGCTTATCGTTGTTTCCCCTGTTTAAACAAGTTCTAGAAAAATGAGTCAAGTACTATTACAATTTCTTAATTTTCTAACTACTTCCTTTGAAATATTTGTCTGTTTTGGTCAATTTGGTTTCCTTACGTCCTTGTCTTGTAAATCCTTTATTCTGACAGGAAGAAAGCCACACTCTATGACAGTAAACAAATTTTAAAGTGCCCACCACTGCATATCTAGCTAATGAGCCAAGAATGTGGTTTGCAGAAGTTGTTTGAAAACTATCCTTAAAAGAACAAACCACTATGCCTAATGTGGGAAGGGATGTCCCTTTCAGAAACTAAGAACAGTGTCTTCAGCAAATCTCTTCCATCTATAAACCACATGAAATGTCATTGTACTACATAAATTTAAGTCCATAAAAAGACAACATTGGCAAAAGCTATTCAAAGCCATATATTTCACACATACAGAATTTGTGTGGCAATGGCATGATTATTTAAAGGCCCAGCTGTCCCATGGGTAAAATCCTGTTCCTTTTTCATGCTTTATTAAAGGAGATGTATAGGGTAGTGTCTTGGAGTCTTCACACTGATTTTCTACTCCCACAAAAAAAAGAAAATGAAACCCCACAACTTTTCTGGGAAGAGAATTTATGTCAGAAAGCAAATATGCCAGTCAGAAAGAAGATCTAAATTAAGTCTGTTAAATTTCTGAACAGAAAGCTCTTCAAAGTTTTTCCCATTTCCAGTTTTTGCTTGTTTGGACAACGCACATTTTTAAGAAGTAAAGGGTTGCATATATCACCTCTCATAAAACAGAAAACTGATGCTATACTGGGATAAAGGTAGCTTGCCACACACATTCCTCAAACAGTCCTTTTTTCACAAATTAATTTCAGCTCTAAGGTAACTAAGACAGAGAAGTTGTATTTCAGTGCTCCACTGATACAACTATTATAAGTACAGTAAGCCTTTTTGTGTTACTTTTATTATTTAAAAAAAAAATAAGATACAGAAGGTCTAGCAATATGTTTAAAGTAATCCATGAATCTACTTCCAAACAGGGTGAAGCCCAGCTGGAAGCCTGTACACCAAGGTTCAAAATAACCCAGTATTGTTTAACTTGTTCATCAGGGACTCAAAGAGACAGATGCCCCTTCAGCAGGTCACTGATGATACAAAGCTGGGAGCAGCAGCCAACACCCCAGAGTGCAGCCCTTCAGAAGGGCCTCAAAAGGGTGGAGAGATGGGCAGAGATGAACCTTCTGAAATTCAACAAGGGCAAATGCAGTGTCCTGCACCTGGGGAGGAATAACTCCAGGCACCAGTGCAGGCTGAGGCTGATCTGTTAGAAAGCAGCTCTGTGGGGAACGACCTTGGGGTCCTGGTGGACAACAAGTTGTCCATGAGCCAGAAGTGTGTCCTGGTGGCCAAGAAGGCCCATGGCATTCTGGGGTGCATTAGGAAGCGCACTGCCAGCAGGACAAGGGAAGTGATCCTGCCCCTCTACTTAGCCTTGGTGAAGCCTTCACCTAGTGAAGCTATTAAGGTGATTAGGGAAATGAAGCACATATGTGCCATTTATGGAGCATGTACGAGGAAAGGCTGAGAGAGCTGGGCCTGTTCAGCCTTAAGAACAGATGACAGATGGGTGCTCATTAACGTCTGTGAGTATCAGAAGGAAGGGTGTCAAGGTGATGGATCCAGGCTCTGCTTGGGGGTGCTGAGCAATAGCACAAGAGGCAATGGGTACAACTTGGTGCACAGGAAGCTCCACTTGAACATGAGGAAGAACTTCTTTACTGTGCAGGTGACCAAGCATTGGAACTGATTGCCAAGAAAGGTTTTGGAGTCTCCCTCAAGGGAGATATTCAAGAACCATATGGACACAGTACTGTGCCATATGCTCTAGATGACTTGGCTTGAGCAGTGAGGTTGGACCAGATGTCCCCATGGTCCCTTCCAACCTTACCCATTCTTTGATTATGATTCTGTACGTGTATTCTTTGGCTTGCATTCTGAAATAATTTCTATTTTTATGAGAAACTTTGAATTTTTTCAAAGCAAAGAGAAAAAAAAAAAGTCTTCCAACACCAAAAAGGCTTGGGTTGCTCTTAACTACATGGCCAGTACCAGTACACACAACACTTTTTCTGAATCAAGAGATCCCACTCTTAAATTTTAATACTGTAGTTAGCTTTACACCTACAGAACTAAGAAACAGGTGTTCAGTGCTTCCCAATATAATTCAAAAAGCATTTAAAAATTAATATTCAAGGATAACTTATTAACTATTGATTAGTTTCCACATTATGACTATACATTGCAAGGGAGAAATGACTCTTATCTTTCCCTTAGTACAAATCTGAACAGCAACTCTTATCTTCACTGCACCTTGCTGTCTTACTGTAAACAGCTAGGTTTCACTGCCTTTCCTTTTAGCATCTTCCAGAGCAACCCCAGGCTCCAGAATTAGAAAGACAAGAGATAATACACTTCAGATCACTTTTATAAACAGTAAATGACAGGTGTGGGTGACCCCACCCAAAATATTCGCCACCATACCCAGTGAATAAGCCCATCAGCTGTTTTTCCATTAAAGTGATCAGCAATTAACTATTTAACAAATTTTTAGAGATAATTCTTAAATGGCAGGATTTCCCACTATCATAGATGGAATAATTATATAGCACTGCCAGCAGGACTGGTGTTTTCACCAGAGTAGGTCTGCTCTAGCAGCCTGTCTACGCTGTGGAGCCTCTAGGGATCATCCCATCACATGCAGGCAGAGCCCTGCAATGAGGATGCAGGGCACTGCCAGCAGATGGAATTCTTCCAGTTCAGTGACATCTTCTCCCCAAGGTCCATTAACACTCCACTACTATAGTTGCTATACTATAGTTGACACAAAGGCTTGTGTCAACAGAAAAAGGTTTTCTTCCTGCCTCTGTGCTTTTAGGCAATGCAAGTCACCCTAAAACTCTGTAGGTTGTACCACATGCAGACCCACTGAAGCATGAGTAGAACAACAGCCCACAAAAAAGTCCTTTTGCTAGTACAGCCTTTTATGTATGTACAAACACACCACATTTTATATGATACATACACAATATTTTACTTCTTAATATATCACTAATATATCATTACATACAACATATACTATATATTATATATACATGTTCTATATATACTGTATATATATGTTCTGTGTATGCTATATATATTGACTGTTTATACTTCTACATAAGAATATTGATCTTCAGTGCGTTTGTACATATAGAAAATGTGTATTCCAGGGCTTGTTTAAGAACAATTCCTGTCTCAAACACTTCACAGCAAAAGAAAAAAACCAACAAAACCAAATAGAAATTAATCAGAAGACCATGTTTTTAAGGGCCCTTGTATTAATTTTGTTATTTGCCTTGTTTTTAACTTAGATAAAATAATGGTGTTTTTTTCTTTTCTTAGGCTAAATTCTGAAGAAAAAAGGGATAAACAGCAAAGCTAAAGGCAACCATGAGGAAAGGACTACCACAACGGAAGAGCCAGACAAGTCTTTGTAAAAATCAGATGCCACAGGAAAGGAAGGGCAGAGTCAGAGTCACCACAGAAGAAATGATCCTTACTCGGGAAAACATGTCTCCACCAAAGGATTTCCCAGACTCTATAAGAAAGTAACAAATTCAGAACCACAGTCTAAAAGTCACAGAAGACGACCTTAAAATCTCCTGGTCCAGACAAAAAAAAAAAAAGGCTGGTTTTCTGAAACCATTCACATTCCTCCATCACTGTCAGTCTAAGTCAGTTCAAGAACAAAACTTAAATTTTAGACAAGTACATACTGCCTTCTCTGAAGACTCACATGCTAGCCTAAAGTCCCTAGAATGAAGCTGAGAGCACACACTGCTTCTGCTCTGGAGAAACTGCCAGCACATTTAATTTCTGCGGCAACCATAAATTCCTGCTATTACTCACCTTCTAACCTCAAATCTATGTATTTGCCTTTTTAGCTACTGTAAGCATACCACCACCATGCACCAACACTTCAAAAGCATGCTCCTACTGCACAGCTGCCAAAAACAACTAGTTCAAGCACGCACCAATTTGGAAATGACTTACAAATATTACTCTAGAGGGTTTTATTACTGACGTATGGTTATCTTAAAAAATATTTCTTTTCCTTTCAGGCTCTTTTAGTCTCCAGAAATTTAACTCTTGCTGAACATGACAGAAATTATTAAGTAGCAAGGCTTTTTGGTAAATTAAAATCCAGAACTTAAATAGAGCATTTGAAATTATACTCACTACCCTTTTGCTCCAGCTACTACTAACTACAAAAACAAACACCAAAAAATGAAAAATATGACAGTCATAAGAAAAACATTACACCAATCCTTACTTAGTGTTCCAAGCCAGGACCAGAATCTTGTACATTTTCTCTACATT
This sequence comes from Acrocephalus scirpaceus scirpaceus, assembly GCA_910950805.1. NCBI lineage: Eukaryota > Metazoa > Chordata > Aves > Passeriformes > Sylviidae > Acrocephalus > Acrocephalus scirpaceus. The sequence continues at coordinate 32,955,222 of OU383776.1, forward strand.
CCATAATGACTCTGACACATCAAACAACAATTACTTCTGAACATGCATTTAAGCACTTTTGCTAATTCTTGCTTTTCCTTCTTCACTACTTCTGCTTGTAAGTACTCAATCTAAAGAGCCAGTTAGCCAGCACCTTTCTAAATAGTACTCAATACTGTTTCAGGCAGTTGAGTACTGATTTCAGGCAATTAACTATTATACAAGATAGCAACCTTGGTAGTTCAGCAAGTACTCTGAAAAATTCAAAAATTATGCAGTTACTAGATAACAAATTCTGCAAGTGAAACAAACTCTTATGCATACTGAAGAGTTACAGTAAAATACTGTAAAAACTGTGTCTTCGTCACGCCTTTACTATTTCCTAAAGTTATCCTAACTGCCTATGCTAGCCTCTCGCTATGCAGGAGTAAAGAGGGAAAGCTTCTTGTTTGTCCTCCAACGCGGTCCTTATCTCAAGTCTGTCTTGCTCTTCTTCCATGAAAAACACAGCAAGCAGGTTGCTGTTTTCTTGTACATTTCCAATCTTTATACTTACAGTTGTCCTGGTTTACGGCAAATTTTGGGAGGGAACCTCTGAATGGGGTCCCTCCAAAAAGCAAATTCAAGTGGCCCCTCCGTCAACTGGTTGAGGAAAAAATTTCCTTGGAGAAAAGTGGAAAAAACCCTGTTTATTCAACAAGCAAAGTGCTCCCAAGCATAAAAAATGAGTAACATTAAACAATAAAACCTCTCACTGTTCTGAAGAGAGATGGCAAAATTGAGAAAGTCCTTGTGGGGTGTAGCTTGGCTCACTCAGTCCCTCATCAGTCCCTCCAGCACTGGAAAATGCCATCCTGGGCCCTGGTGGGCCGCAGGTGTGAGCTCCCAGTGTTTTATGGGTTTTCAGTCCAGAACAGGTTTAAACAGTACCAAGAAAAAGAAAAAAAGCAATCCAGGGAACTTCTCTGCCTTAGCTAGCTAAAAACTAACTAAAAAGCAAAAGAGAGCTCTCTCGTTGCCCGTCTGTAGACAATACAGACCAGGAGCGGGATATGTAGGCATGAGTGCAGTTTCTGAAAACAAACTCTGCGCTTCTTCTTTCCCCCCACTTTGCTCTCAGAACAAGTCCTTAAAGGTGAAGAACTTATTTCTGGGCTAAACAGACGAATGGGGTACAAACATTATAAAGTCACCCCAGAACAACAGTACTTGTGTCACCCTGTATCTTCTTCCACCTGCATCTTCCTCTGCACGTTCCTATCCTCAGAGACTCCATTTTTGACACTGGCACCTAGTCAGAGGTGTATTTTGCCTGTGCAGTCTGCATAACTCCCGTCCATGCAGTGGCAATTAGTTCACCTCAGTTTATCAGCATTTCCTTCTCAAAATGTGTATGGTTCATCCTTTGCACCCCTTTCCCTATAAAGTAGGCCAACCTGCAACTCTGTATCATTCACCATACTAACTCCCAACAACCTTCTCTACTCCTACTAATGCTGGGATGGGACAACTCCATGAGCATAACCATTCTTTGTCCTTAACGAACTTCTTTACATTTCATTCCTTATCATATGCAGTCCAACCAGAATTTTTCTTTTGTCTGCATCAACCAATTCACCTCTCTCACGCAACTCCTTCCTCTTCCAAATAGACTATATTTCCAACTACTTTCCAGTAGTTTCCAAGTACTGAAGGTTACACCACATTTTATCTCAGCCTACTCATTCTTTATCTACTCCAATTCCCCCATATATCTCACTACGTATGAAAGAAAAGCAGACATTTGTAAGAGAAAAAATTATGTACATCTCTTCATTTTGTCTCCTTTTACTGAATTTTGTTTTTATAAATATTATCCACTTAATCACTATCTTCAAACAAGGTAATCTATTCTGCCTATACACTTGAATCAAGAGGTGTGTTGAATCACTTCCTAGAGGAAGTAATACTTTCCTCTAGGATAAATTACTTACTCTCTGTGCCAATTACATATATGAATATACATGCATACTGTTCCAACCACATTCAGCAAATTCTTGCTTTCAGCTGCACTATTCCAGCATGTGTATCCAACTTCAGTCCCTTATATTCCAACAAAACTATTCTCTCTAAACCAGTCTAAACCAAATCAATCAACTCTTCAATATCAAATCCTTCTATTTAACCCCTCCTGACACCACATGCTCCAATTAGAATTTCTTTTGTTCACTGTTATCACACACACATTTTTCCAAATTAACCATTCACTTTTGCTGCAAAACAGAGCATTTTTGAGATCTACAGCATTCAAAGTGTACATGCTATATCCCCAACATCCACCCAGTAAAAAGGAATCTAGCAAGAGGTACCAACTCACATTTGGTACCTCACATGCTACCTCATAAGAATCTACATTCTCTCTGCATTCACAGTTGCAGTTGCTAATCTTCAGGTTTTAGCACTAGCTAACAATATTTTTGTTCAATTGTCATACTTTCACTCCTTTCCTGAAAGCTCTTAGGCTTCACAAATTTGTACCTGCATACTTGGTCTCATCTTTGACTTGTAATTTAGATACTAGATCTTGATGAGAGCTACCTGAAATTCTTTTGCTTTTCTTTTTGGGCAAGATCCAAGGTGAAACTTTTTCCATCCACCCCACATGAAGCCTTGCAAGACAAGGGAGGTCTGGCCTGCAATTCAATCCCACTTGACCTCTGGATGCAATTTTTCCTTCTCCAGAAGGACTGAGAATACCTTCTTCTGCAGAAAATTGTCTTGCTTAGATACTACATTCCTCTATATTGCTGCTCCAAGATTCTTCATTTCCCATCAGTCCACAGAGAGTGGGTGTGTGGAGGTGGGGTGTCAAGATGAAACCAAGTTTGGTTAACACCACTCTTTCATATTTTCCACATCTTCTCCCAGATTTTCTCTTTTGAGTAGGTCAAGTTACTAATACAGATCAATACCACTTCCTTATTTTTCCTCCAAGCTTAGTGGCACTAAAACTCTGACCATTGTTTGGGGACTGGTATTTCGAGAATATTGACTATCATGCTGACAAATACCTTCCTCCCTTGCCATTTACTTTAAACTGATAAATTAAGCCAGGCGCCTTTGTATTTTAAAAGTAGCTACCATGAATCCTAGGATAAAACTAAGATTTCTGTGTGTTCTAAAATATGAAGAATAACCCAGGATGTTGCTACACAATAGAGCTCTCATTGCCAGAGTTCAGTAACTTAGATTTGGGGTGATGGGGAGTTTATGTTTAAAGTGAGGAGAGTGTCTTGTGCTCAGTAGATCTGATTTAATTTAAAAGAACTAGGCAATTTCCCCTCCCTCAGCACATAATACAGATCATGGCTGAGAAGGATCTAAAATAATGCTACAGCTGCTTAGCTCTTCCCTTGCACTAAATTCTGCATTCATTTCTGCTCTAGTCTGTATTTCTATTTTATAATGAAACATACAGCCTAGTTATTTATAGGCTTTCTAAGGATTAGCTACACACTCATAAGAATAAACCCTCAAGAGGTTAACCTCATCCTCTTAAGCTTCACACACTACAATCCCAGAGATAGCTGGCAACCACAGCCAAGAGAGAAAAAATAATCCCACATCTTACTAATACTTTAGCCAACCACCTCATGCAACAGTGGAGAGGCCTCTCGGAGGCCAACAACTCAATCTGTCTCAGAAGCACTGTTAGTCCAAAAGATACATATTTCACTAAATCATTAGCAACCCACCTCAACAGGAAAAATAAAGACATACCTGGCTTCTCAGTGGTATGCTGAAATCATGCATCAAAAATGCAGTGTTGAAGAAAGTTTCTAGTTTGCTTCTTGTATTTCTCATTCAGATATTTGCACATTCTACTCACAAAACTGGTTTATTGATTAGAAAGTAAATCTAATCTTGCAGTGTTCACACCTAAACATACTAATTTAACTGTCACTTCTAATCCCTTACATGAACCTTTTATTTTCTAGACGTATCTCAAGAAAACAACCCCACAAAAAACCAAGTAAACAATGAAACAAAAAACCCCAAACCATCCAAAAAGAATCTAAAACAATCCTTCAAGTTAAACCATAATAGTCTACCTAATTCTTTCATACCATGACCTAGATTCTTCCTTAACTGCAGAAGTGGACACTGCCTGCAGCAATGCCAACGAGTTAATGGGGGCACTTACCCTTTTAGTTAGGGTTTGTGCCTTGTTCATTATTTATCTAGCAAAATTGCTACTTCATTCTACTCTAATATAATAAATATTAAATGGTGCTATTTTTAAAAAATTGAAAGGAGATTGTTTAGCCATACTGCTACCCCATGGCTGAAAGTAAAAACCTTCATGAACATGTAGGATAAGTGTATGGCCAGGAGTATGACTGTTAATAATCAAATATCATCCAAGTTTTTTTTCCTGAAGTAAGAATTTTAATCAACACAGAGGATTAGCACTGCTTGGCAGCTCACTGAGTCCAACTATATTACTTTCTTAAAAAATGTGTCAATTTATTCATTCTGTTCTGTATGTGCTTAATATTCACCTATTCCAAAGCCCAGCTTTTGATTTTGTAGCCAAATTCTCAAAAAAATCCCAGTCTTGTGAGATTTAAGTCTCTATCCTCACAGTCTGCCCATTAATAGGCCTCCCTCTTTTCAACTGAATATATTAAGTATAAAATAAGTATAGCTCAAAATCATTTTGTATTTCAAAACATTATTCCCAGTAATCAAAAAGTCCTTGTTCCCTTCCAGAATTCACACATTGCACAGGAGTAACAGGAATTTCTCTAACTGAAGGAAGCCAGTTGGGAAACTCTTGAATCATCTGGTGTCAGGAAGCAATGGCCCTTAAGGACAGAAAGGAAGAGGGGAAAATAAAGGCAAATCCTGGCAAAAATGCAGAATTTTATTTAGTCAAGAGAAACCAGGCAAGTTAGTGCCAGCTAACAAAATGAAATTTTCCTCCTATCCTCAAGAACTATCATATGCATGTATTGTAGGTAGTGTGACACCAGAAGCCCATTGATTGCATCTTCTACTGTTACAGATTGGTCCAGCCTATTTGCATCCTGAAAAGAAGTTTGATGAACTTTCATGCCCATAATAGGTGTCTAAACCGTTAAATTACTAAATCTTTTCTTATCTTGAAAGACACTGCACTTTAGCAGCATGGCCCTTCCATTGTTCTTTACACTAAGTCGGGCCCCTGAACAATACTGACAGCTGCTATCAAACTGTGTCATGCTCACCCTCAGTGCAGCTGCTGCTTGTAGGAACAGACAGGCTTCTGATGTGTCCTCCCCTCTGGGGAAAGGGTTTGACACCTTGAGTGCTCAGTGAGGGGGAGCAAAGGTCCACTGAATTGTCAGCCTGATTTTATGCTATTCAGATTTTCCAGGGCATACACCGTCCCCTTCAAACAAAACCATATGTCAGAGCATGAAACTTATTGTGCAGCACAAGGTAACTATTGATTAATAAGACTGTAAAAGATCACTGGGACATATACCTAATTTTGGCATTATGTAAATGCATGCATCTACATGGTCAAACAAATTTTGTGCCCAGCATGGTAATTTCCTCATTCATAGTTTTGGATTTGTATGGCATCATTCTGATGTCTTTCACGAGATACAAAGTATTTCTTCAGGTAAATCTTAGATAATTACAAAACAAGAACAGCAGAGCCTACTACTCCTGCTTCCAAAGAGCTTCCCTCCCTGCTACCCCAAAAACTCTTTTAAATTCTTGTGGTACTTGTAGATCCTATGGCTTTTTAGACTGTATTGTGCGGACTTTAGAAAGACACAGATGATATGCCTGAGATAGCAAAATTTGGTTTGTCTAAGTAGCACTATTTTAAGGCAAGTAAGAATATTTTAAAATATGTTTTTAGTATGTTCCCTTTTACTTCATAAACTCTTTGTTAAAACTAGTTCATAATGAAGGGTTTTTCATACCATTTTTATCCTTAGGAAGCAATTTGTTTTAAAAAATGCAAGAAAGTATGGTTCTCTAATCTTTGCAAATCAAATACCACAAATGCACATGTGGTGTATTTCAAAGATCAAATCAGGTATTCATAAACTAATTCATTACACAAGCAAAGCATAGAGGAGATTCTGACAAATTCAGATGTAATTGTGTGGGTTTCTAAGATGTGATTAGCAAATCAACTAAGTAACAGTCAAAATTTGATACAAAGGAAAAATAGCACAGATTTGAAGGAGGGGGTAAGTTTATGCAAAGCTAATCTGTCAAGTGTAATAAAGCAGCTTGAATAAAATTTAAGCTGAAAATCCACTGAAGCTCCCCATTTCAGGGAGGAAAAGCTATTAAAAGGAAATGAAGGTCACCCTCCCAGTTTATTTCACCTAATTGACTGCCAATAGCTTACCACAGGCAAACCGACTGCAGATCTGCAATTGAGAAACTGATGAAAGGAGCATTTTCAAGCTGAGGCTCATTCTTTTAATAATCCCTCACTCCTATTTTTTTTTCCCATCTCCAGTTGGGATGTAATTTTAAGCACAGATGGATTAACTGGTTCCATTGTCTGTAGACGTCATTGGACTATGGCACTGTTAATCCGTACAGCAGCATGTCTAATTATCATTACAAAGTGTCTGAGGGAACTATAAAGACCAGCAGGGCATCTTCTCACAAGCAATTAACATAAATTGATAAATGAGTAATTTGAATCCGCTCAAGGCACTCACATATGAATAAAATCAGAAAGGACAGGTTCTTGTTTCGGCTACTTCTTTCACTTAGTCGGAAGGGCAGAAAACATGAGAAATATTCCAGACTTAGTGGCAGGGGAAATGAACTCATACAGTGGAAGGAATGTATAGTTCAAAAAGTTCATTAATACAAAGCAAATGACTTGTGATTGACAGCTAGTCACAAGCAAGCAGTATTAACTTTTTTAGCATATTTAAAAGCACATTCTTGGTGAAAGGTTATTAGAACACTGTGTCAGACAATTAATAAGCTTCAAAAGCAAGTGAAGTTTCTATTCAGTAGCTTGCTAATTTAAAATTCATGAAAGATTCACAAGAAAGGGAGAGAAAGAAGAATGAATAGTTGTATAAGCTCCAAGAACTCAAGTGTCACAAAAAGCATGAGGAAAAAGTATCTAGCTCAACTGACATACAATAGCCATAAATAAACAAGAAACTCTCCTAGAACTATATTTCTTGCAGAAAAAGTTTTGTTACATGCAGCACTGCTGGACAAAACTATGTTCTGACAAAGTAAACTATTACCTTTATCTCTGCTAAAATCTGTGTTAAGCAAAAACACTTCAGCAACATTGGGCATAAAAACAGTGTTAGATATCAAAATATTAAGTTTATTTTAAAAATAGCAAAGCAGTAAGATATGAAAGCAAGTTATACACACTGTAGGAGGTAGACCTGGAAGGCCACGTACCCCGATGATGGCATTCAATTCAGCCATGGTCACTTGTTTGGCACGTTCTACAGCTTGGGCCACTTGTTGCTGATGCTGTTGAAAGAAGAAGGGGTATAAGGAGGAATTTGTGTTAAGGTATTACCACACTACATCAAACCAGGTTCACAAATACTTGAATAACCAGTTTGTCTGCAGAAGCCCACATTACCCATTACAAGACATCTCATGTACATAAAAGGTAGCAATGCCCTATTTTTCACCTGTTCAAAAGGAGAGACTTGAAGGAAGTCAGCTTATCTCTTACCCTACATCTCTTCATTATTTGTTTTTGGCAAGTGAATAATCATTTTTAATTGAGCTGACAGGATAGTAATGTCAACTTTACATTAGTTTCAATTTTAACACTTATAGACTCTGTGCCCACATAGCAAAACCAACTGAAATTTTAAACAGGGAAACTGACACTGAAATCAAGAATTACAAATACTCTTTGTACAAATGCAGTGTTTGAAAATAACAAATTTCAAAATGTAACACCAGCTGCCCACAATATGCTAAAATCACAGTCATTCCAACCGAAAGCAGGTTTACAAACTTAAATAGTGTTTTGCATATGAGCTAGAAACCTCACCTTTGATATAAACTACGTAGAGAACATAAACATGCTTATTTCACTAGATCTACACCTGACAACTGAATATCTAATAAATGATCACCATGATTAGAAATGAAAGCTTTTTCTTGTATTGCTACTATTTTCCAGACTCTCAATCTCCTCAGGCAATAAACGAGGCTGAGCCATTGTCACTAGTTTGAACTCAGATTTGTTAGATCAATTAGCGGGGGGTTTGCACACTTCAGTTATAACAGATGTTCCTTACACTTGTGTATTGTGATAAAATTAACATCTTAAAACTAGCTAATTTGCAAAGAGAAAAACAACATAATTGCACTTAAACAGCTGAACAGTTTTACTTACTTCCTGAGACAAAAATGGGATGACTTGTGCACAAATTGTATTCAATCTCTTAGCGATTTCTGTCTACAGAGGAAAAGTATTTTGATTAAAAACTGCATTTTAGGGGGTTTGACATATATTAACTAGTATATAGGATTATATTAAGTTCAGACAGTGAAGAAAGTAACAAAAAAATTACCCATTTTTCATACTACTGCAAATATAAATACTTAATATATAAGCCCAGACAAAGAAAGCAATTATTTGGACATCTGCTATGTTTAAAGCACCTAATCTGTATACACATTAAGGCACAAAACTGGTGCTTGTATACAGTTCATTAATAAGCAGAGCATTTTTGAAATCCATTAACTCCAAGATGAAGCCTTTTAAAAGGCAGATTTATCGTTACTCAAATTATCAAGCAGCATAACATGAACGCAACAGGCATAGAAGAAAAATGCTTCTTTCATTACCAATTTTGTCTGCCTATTAGAAGGTAAAACAACAGAAATGTACCATCAGGAATACAAAAGAAATACTAAAACAGAAGTGAGGAAGAATGGAAACAAAAAGTACAGACTTCTAAAATACATATTGAAAGATAACTAAAATAATGCAAACATGAAAAAAAAAGCAGATCAGAAAATGTGATAGTCTATAACAACAAATTTATGAAACCATGAGCAGTAGGAGAACAATGTAGAACAATTAGGAACCAGTAGAGAACAGAACAATCTTTCAGTGAAATCAACAGAGATTACAGCAGGACAAAGAGTCTGAGTCTCACTTTTCAACAGCTTTATATATTTTGTACTTCTGTATCTCCCATTTTGGAATGTCAATCTAAACATGGATTCCTGGTAGGGTAAAGGGATCTTTTTCTCTCATTTCTCAGTGTTATTTGTTTACAGCCTTTAGACCTATACATCTGCCTGTAATTCAGAACCACTGTTATAATTAACCTTCAAGGTACCTATACAATTTCCTCAGCCTTCCTTAAAACAGCTATTTCAGTCACTGTTGCACAGTTCCACAAAATCAAAATCAGCAACCAGACAAGAACACAGCTTATGTAAAAGACACTGAACAGCTCCTGTCAATCTCTGTTGTACAATTAACACATAAAGAGATTCTTGGTTAACTGGGGTTTTTTTCTATGTTTCAAGATAGAAGAAACAAGTGGTCACTACTGTGAATCATTAGGCCTTCTATGAAATGACACGTATTAAAGCTGAGCAAAGATACTCACTTAAGTCAGACTACAACTGTTAACTCTACCAAGCCTTTTCCTGAACCTTCCCATAATTCTGAGGTTTTTTAAGAAGACACTATGATATGTTGATCTTTATAACATCAGTCACATAACAAATGGGATACAAACTCCACCCTCTAGTTTTATGTCTCAGGAGACAGGTGATTTGGGATCTAAGTATAATTAGTAAGCTTTAACATCTCCTTCCCAACCTCTGACAGATACAGGGAAAACCCATGATGGCATCCAGACCTGTAAAACACCTCATCTCTCTTGACAAGAAGTACTCCACCTGACCAAAGCCTGATATTTGACACACCCACTCTATAAAGTTTTGCAGAAGCTTTTGAGGAAGTTCTGGGATGGTTTCTTCCTAGGATTAAAAGGTTTCCCTTAACTAAGGGCAATGAAGTGACAGTTGCTTTACAGGAAATCTTCACCCCCAGCAACAAGGTGAACATATCTCTACTCTCAACTGAAACAGCTATCATTTCACAGAGCACCACAGTGGTCTTTTCTATTCTGTCTGGGCCACAATCATAAAACATCTATAATTCCATGTTTAGCCTTTAGTATTAGTACTACATAAATAATAGCAAAGTCAATAATTAGAAGTTACCAGCTCAACTATTACTGGCTATCAGACTTAACTGTTACCAAATTTGTTGGCATTTCTCTGTTAAAGGAAAAAAAAAAACAAACCCAAACACATGTACTAATGGGCATTTTTCCACACACCTAATACATCTCTCCAGAAAGAAGTGTACAGCATGGAAAGGTACTCTGTTGCATAGCAATCTGTTTGGTTTAAGATGTTTAAGATCCAAGGACTTAATTGCCTAGACCAATGGGATAACTTCGTTTTTCAGGCAGAAACAGGTATGAATTATAGCAGGTGACAAGAGGGGATAGAGAAAGAAACTAAGGGACTTGCTTGGTATCTATTGAGAAGTTCTTTGGCCTGTATGGTCTACACAAAAGATTCCCTATTCTGAAGTTAACGTCCTTATTGTTGCTATAAAGAAACAAAATGCAATCTTATTTTTAATAGTCTGTAAAACATGGAAATTGTCCATATTTTTGGATTTTTCTGTTCCAAATATCTGAGCTACACTGTAATAACATAGCATACATGACATCAAGCAGTAAGATAAAAGAATGCAGTCTCACATGCATCAGGTTATAATTGCCTTCCCATGAAGGTCAGCTAGATGTTTTCTTTATTTTCTAAAAATGATCATTTTTTCTAAAATAATCAACTTTCCCCCTTTCTACACCAATCTTCTGTTAAAATTATTGTCTCAGTACTATCACACCTGATTTAGAGTCAGAACAGAAAAAGTGTATTCTTCTTAGTTTGTCTTTACCAAAACTAGGCATCATTGATTACCATATATGAACAGCAACGTTAATTCAACTACACTGCTAGATAAACTTGAATTCATGTTGTATTCCCCTGAGAAATGGTTTTTCCCCTCAGAGTCCCCCTGAAGCCTGTCATGTAGTTGGATCCTTCCTCCCTATCTTATCTACTCCTGACCCTATTGGCTCAGGGCCAATATCTTTCCTTGGCCCTAAACTAGATAAACCCCGTCTCTTCCTACTCTCTCCTCTCTCTCTCTCCTCACGCCCTTGGAACACCACATGGAAAATAAAGCTTGGATTGAAGCTGAGGGGTGAGAGCCACCCTTTTGAAATCTTTATTCTGTCTCTATGAAATATATCTCCCTAAAAGCCCTGAGAAACTGAGCTAGCCCTGAGAAACTAGAGCCCTGGGGCTGCCTAGAGGGAATATATATTTCAGTTGGCGCCAACGTGGGTTCTTTAAAAACAGTAAGAGCCCACACAAAAGCACATGCCATGAAACAAGTTTATTTTGAGATTTCTTTCTGTTGTTACAAGTGACAGTCAAGAGACATCTACACTGAAAACTAAAATGCCTATTCTATTAATTATAAAAAAAAAATCTGCTTGCATTTAAAAGGCAGTTTGTCTAAGAGTTTTCACACGTCTAAAGTACTTAAAATTATTTCTCTACAATGCAATCTCACGCACCTCCTTTTTGCTGCCCTCTAATATTAAGTATGAATGAATGAAAAAATATTTTCATTCACAAACACATTAAAAAGTATTTTTGTTGTCTAGCAAGTTGTGAAAGTTAGGTTTTAATGCCTAATTCATGTAATTTTGCTGATAACGAATTGCAAGAGGTTGTTTTCAGAATTGAGAAAAAGAGACATTTGTTACTTAAAATGTAAATGCAACAGTTCAATGAACAATGTACATTTGCTTTTTAAGGTAAATTACCCTTGAGTATGCATGCGTGTGTGCCTGTGAGTGTATATGCATGCATTCTGGAAAGCAAAACCCCTTTCTAAAAGAGTCAAGGACAGTTTCGTTAATCAAGACTAGACATCAGTAGCTGGTGTCATTAGAGTAAGCCCCCAGACCTGGGCTCATGAATCTGAAAGTCTAAAAATAAAGACATGTATCTCCTGTTCCTAGAGGCCTTCGAATATAATATAACTATTACTTAACTGCTAATCTTGAGACATATAGGATGAACAAACAAAGGAAACTTTGCAGAAAGCTACTCAAACATAGACAAACACGACTAATTGTCCATGTTCTGTGGCTCCTTAGTAAAGCAGGCTATAGAAGCCTGCATCTCTCATGAAAGTCCTCTGAGCTCTATGGTAGCTGTTAGCAAAGCATCTGAAGTGCCCTTAATTGTTTGTGTTCTTAATGCAGAGCCTCTGGAATACATTCATTTTTAATAGAGAACTTGAGTGTGAGGCCCATCAAAGAATAACAAAACTACATCATTCACTGGTTCTTGCTGCTGTAATGATTGTCTTTTGATTTACTTGCAAATGACTAGCCTGTCAGACCCCTCACTGAAGTGATACCCTCTTTTCTGAAGTATCATTAAAAATTAACATGAAGGAATTCAGCTGCATTTTGTAAAATTAAGTTGAGCTGATGGATTTTTTTCTCTTGTGTAATTTTTTGCCTCTGTTCCATTTAGTTAAGGACTTAAATGTTTTGACCTAATCATTGCCAAACTCAAGTGTTTGTACTTAAGTTTGTCTTGCTCACTTGTTAAAGTGAATTCTTAACATAATGACAAAGAACAAAGGAGCCAGACTAGTTACTAAACATAATACTCATTTAAATAAGGCATTTTACTATGGACTTAAGCTTGTTTGTAGAATTGATTTTTTTCCTTCTGCATTGTTAGAATAAAGTATTGACCTGTCTTCCTTTGCAATAGTCTATTTCAGATAATTTGCATTTTGATAGCCTGTACTTTCTAAAGCTCCACATAAAGTATCATACCTAAATCACCACAATTTCTTGAAAACCACAGATTTTTGCAATGAAATTAAAAGGAAATATAATACAAGTCTCCAAACTCTATTTCATAGCATAACAAACACCCATGTGTATTTTAGTTCTAATGTAAGAAGCCCTAGCTAATGGGAACCAGCAGTTTAACTTCTGGGTGAAGAACACAGACTTCCTCTGAAGAGAACAAGTTAATCCCCTTTCTGCTTCAGAGGAGTAATTTTGTTTCAACAGGAGTAATTTTGGGTTTGCTCCAACCAGTGTCTACCAATACATATCCAAGTAGTAACTTCAGCTATATCATCCATGGTGATTTAAGACAAAAATTAAATCTTACAACACATTTAGCCATCACTTGTGCTGCAACAGCTGCTCCATTATTATTGCTGAGATTCATCAAAGCTGTCCAGACTTTATTTTACAAAGCAATGGTTAGCTAAAAATGTCCTTGTTATTCTTTCCTGCACTGAACTTCCAGTATCACAAAGTTAGATCAGACCTGAAAGCACTCCATCACCAGTTCTGAAGGATGGCTTCATGTATTATTTATTACACTTTTATTTATGCTATCATTTTGATCCAATTTTGAAAATCAAATTTGTAATAAATTCAGAAAAATACAGCTTAGAAACAACATGATTAAAAGTAAAGCAAAAAAACTCCGAAGTTCTGATAATACCAAAGAAGCATGTCCTAATTCACTCCCTTCAAGCAAAAGAATGAGAGAATCAGCCTTTACTGCACAGAAAGGAATATGCTGTTAAAACACATTCACAAAAGCTTTAGGAGGTAATTTTTAAGCACTCTGCCTCTGCTTACCCTTTCAAGACTTAGAAAACCAAGTACAACATTGAACTCCTCCTGGAAAGATAAAAGGGACTTTCCTGTGCCATGTAGCACAGTAATCCACTGGGGAGGAAAGGTCAATGTTGCACTTTTGGTCATTACTGAATCATTTGAGATTATCTGTGGTGGGGATGAGAGAAAATCGAAGCCTATGAGAATACTGCAAATGGCTTGACCTCAGCCAAATTTTCATCTCCATCTGTCTATAAGGCATGTGAATAAAAGCCCTCTTTATGGGACATGCTTGACCATTCTTTTTTAATGCCTGCTGCAAACCAGAACTCATTGAAATACCCAAAGACTTGGGAAATGCAGTGAGAAACCGTATATTTTAGTCTTGTACTGAAGTTTAATATTCATTTAGTGTTTTAATTTTACTATTGAAACAATCAGTGCACTTAAAGCTTTTATTCATTTTGTGTTCAAGATCCTCAAAAACAACAAAAAGCACACACATTTAGAGAGTAATTACAGAAAAAGATGTATTTTACTTGCTTACCTTTCTGCATGCTTTGTTACTACTTGCTATATCAAGACTCTAGCACCTCCACAACTTTGTTGCAAAGAATTCAGGGGATGAGGGGATGTTGGAGTTATAATTAAACCTCAAAACTTAAACACTCAAAAGCTTCAAATGATTAAGGCTAGCATTCTGTGAACTTTGCTATACATGAGTTATTGAATCAGGTTGAGCACAGAGATATGCATATATTATGAATGCCCTCTTATTTAAAATTAATACATTACATTCCATTTTGGCAATGGCTGCAAAAGAAAAAAAAAAATAAAGGCAACATGCCATTTAAAAGTTTAGGCCCCCACAGTATATCAATGTCAAACAACAGCATGTCAAGCTAAGATTCAATTCAGGTAAGTGCCACTGCCAAATTTTCTTGTTCCCAGACGTGCTTTAAGATTATTTTATTGCTTAAAATTTAATTTGTTCCAACTTGTGTTTCCATGACAACGTTGGCTAACCCTGCAAATCATTTGGGTAATTGGATATCTTATCTTTCTATTGCTCTCAAATCACACGATTCTGGAAGAACTGCAGCAGCCAATAAAATTTCCAGGTCTCCTGAGTAATAGACTTGCACAAGTAGTCACATACATCTCCCCTTTACTGCCGTATTAACCAACCTGTGACAAACTGTGGAAGTCGGCCTTCCAACCGCATTTTAAATTATAAACACCATCATCACTAATACTCTCACCAATAGGAAGGAATGGGGAGGTTAATTCTCAACAGATACTTGATATTCAATCTGACAAGAAGCAACGGGAAGCACTCATTTCAGCAATAGAAATAATCTCTGTACTTAGGGCATAAACTTCAGTTTAGCAGACATATAATTCATAAATACAGTTTTCCTTCTGCCCCACATTTTAATTGTGAGATCAGTCACCCACAAGATGATATTAAAATCCTAGAAGATTGGGATGAAAAATCTTTTAGCAATGAAAAAAACCAAAACACCGCCATATCATAAGTGGGAGAGGGGAAGAAGTAGCAGAAATATTAACAGAACAAAAATTCAAAATTATAAAGCCACAGAATGCTACATAGTTTCTAAAGTGAAATTAGAGGGCTTTATTTCAATATCGAAACTACTTTTATCTGAATCCTCTTAGATGCTCGTTTAAATTACAGAAAGGTCACATTAATTTAAACATAAGCTACATACTATGCACAAGACAACACCTACACTTGCCAAATATCTGCTACAGATTTGGATCTCATTCAATTGTAAAGTGACTAGATATAGTTCAGATGTGTAATTTCAATGCTTTATAATAATAGAGAGAGGCTCTGTGTAACTCTCAATGAACCACTGTACACAACTGCCCATCCCATTTAAATCCTGTTGAAACAAAGTCAACTGGCAACAAAGAATCTGTTGTCAGGATGTCATAGCACTCCTTTCGAATATCTTCACTATGTTAAGATTCTTCTTAACTTGGCTAAAGAGGGTGGTTACCACATTTCTCCTTTAATCTAACTTCAGCCCATCTTGCTTAAGCACTCACAACTACAAAAGGTGTGTTTATCTAAAATTTAGTTCCATTGTTCAGTTTCCAAGCCTAAGCTAACCTTAAATACACACAGAAGTATTTAAATCTCTTAAGTGAGCACACAGCTTTGTTTTACTTTCAAGTTGTTTTCCAGGACACAGAGTTCCCACTTCTATTTAGATTCTGAGAGATGATGAGCGAATCAAAGGCTGACTCCAATCCAGAAGAGGTCTTTGCCACCCTCCAGGGACACAATTTCTTTGAACCATACTGTAGACCTCTAAAGACCTGCCAAACATCTCAACAACTGGTCAGGCAGAAAACATTACTATAATACAAAGTGGGAAAGGCCCAGCTTAGTAGACCACTACATCAGGGAGCTAAATAAACTCACAGGAGACATCCATCCTGTAGGAAAACAGCCCAAAATATCAGGAGAACCAAGATGGGAGCAGAGGTTTTTGGAAGGAACATAAGCTATCAATGAGTTCCCCCCTTCTCATCTGACTACACTCTAACAAGTTGTTACGGTGCTCTATAGGCAGAATGGTACCCAAAATTATCCAGCACACTTCGCAGTATCTTTAGGGTCACTAAGAACTTGATTTACTCTGGACAACTGAGCAACACTGCACTACACAGTAACGAGGAGGAGACAAAGAGAACAGAAAGATAAAAGAGCATAAAAACGATATCTGTAACTGCTACACTCCTACCAGGAAAGAGCACCAGTGGCCCTTCATTTAGTTTAGGATGTTACTTTAAAAACTATTTCCTATTTTGCTCTCACTCCCAGAAGACATTGGAATTTCTGCAAATATCTTTTCAGTACTTGTCACACTGAGCCACTTCATTGGGATGGCAGCAGAAAGTCAAAGATCTTACACAGCTGGAGAACCACCTGGAATAACAGTTTCTAAAAATTAGAGCATAAAGTTCCTCAAACCAAGCACATACATTTACAGTATGCGAGTCAATAACAAAGCTCCCAGTCAGGGTTCTATCCTTATCAACATTCAAGTAAGACTGTAACAGCAGTAGGACTAGAATTTATTTACTAGAGCAATAAGCATGCCATCAAACAAAAGAGAAATATTAAGACGAAGGTCTGAATTATGGGGGGGGGGGGGAGGGAACTAATCATTATGCCACAATCAGACTTTAGAAATAACTACCAAATTAAGCATTCCAACTAAGTCACATGTACTACTTTAAATGTAGGTTCACAGTTTTAAAACACTTAGTATATTCACACCTCAGTTTCAAAAATCTATCAAGTCAGAAAAACAATTTAAACACTTGTTCATATCAATGCTTCAGGTGCCATCAGGTGACTCACTAATGAATAATAAGTTAAGAGAGATTGACAATTCCTTTGATAGTAACTAGTGGAACTACCCACCACATAGGATTTGTAAAGAAGGTGAACATAATGGATATTTTCACTGTGTGGGGAAAAAGGTTCGCAAATCTTTCAGCAAAACTCTGGGAACATGACAGTAAGATCCTTCCCATTTTATTATTTTTTAAATATATTCTGTTGCTTACAGCATAGAAACAATAGTAAAAAGGCCATCTAAATTGCATTCTAATAGACAAGAGTGCATTGAAACAGTCCAAATATAAGCAAATTTGATTAAGACTGAAATCACTGCAATTTATAATGATTGGGAAAGGAAGGAAATGAAAACCTGAAAGTAAAACTTCAGAAAAGCACATCCCAACTGGTAAGGTCAGTTTTAAAGGACCTGCTACTGGTAAGGGAGATCAAATTGCGTTTTCCTTTTGAAACAATATTAAGGACATGGATGACAGTTAATAGATCTACACATGGAGGTGGAAGGGAGAGAGGAAAAACAGGAAGGATGGAATTGTGCCAAGAGACTAAATCCCAGATTCTTCACTGACTTCACACAAACAGGAAAGCATACATGAAGTAGAAGCGAAATCCAGTGAGGCAGTATAAACATATACAGCACAAGAGCATATATGCCAGTAGTAAGAAACAACTAACGTAAAGTTTCTGCTTACAGATTGGAATAGTCAGGTTTGATTCCCTCATTTAGAAATTGGAAGATATAGTCAAGGGACATCAAGAAGGCCAGAAGGTCCATGCTTTTTTGCATGGATCTTAACTATATTAGAATCATTACAAATTATTTATTATAAATTACTAGTTATGGTAGGGTCAACACTGTGACTTAAACTGATGCCTTAGGATTTTAGCTTTTATATTTTTCAAATCCTGTACTGCATTAGTGCGTAAATCTAAACTCCACAGAATGTTAGTTACCGTCTTCACATTTTAGTCAGACAAAACAATTCTTTTAGGCCTGAAGGATACTCTATTGCCTCAAGCCCGGAAAGGTATAAAAAAAAAGTGAGTTGGGGGGGGTGGAGGGAGCAAACTGGGGGTATGAGACTTCATTACCTGAAGCTGTAATTGGGCAATTAACCCCTGATATGTAAATGGACCAAACTTATATCTCTCTGAAAAATTCTATGACTATCATAGATTATCATCCATCTTGGGGGTGTAGCCCCTCTTGGAGGCTTCTGGCTGCCCAAGATGTACGTATTGAAGGCCTTTAACAAATATCCACTTTTATTCTCTTAATCTTGTCTAGCCTCTACTCTAGGTAGCCACTCCAAGGCATCAAAACAGCAAAGAAACGTGGGGGAGAGTTCCAAGTAAAATATCTTCATATTGACTAGATCTGATGAAATACAAAAAGCACATTAGTGAAGACTGAGCAGCTAGTGGACACCTTGCAAAACCTCAAAAGTCAAATGGACTATGAGAGGACAGTGCCTACCAAATCAGAGCAAATGAAAGAGCAAAGAAGTCCAGCTTAATTACTCAACTTCAGGCATTAAAAAGCCTCTTATTCACAAAAAAATGAAGTGAAACAGATAAAAAAACACAGCTCAGAAATATTTTTCAGCAGAAAACATCAGAATTATGCAAAATCTAAAAAGGTAAATTACAGGTAAGAGACGTGGATGATGTTAACATCTTTGCTAAGAATCTGACAGTCATAGCATTTTTAGGAACAACACTACTAGCAGCACAGCAAGAACTTCATGGGAACAAGGACAAAAGTGCTTTAGTATTAAACCATGTATGGATAAAATCAGTTGGGGTTTTTTTGAAACTAAGAAGTTCTGTATTCATGATCAGTCCAGTACTTTTTAGTATTTCCCACTAACAAGCATTAAGATCTCTTCATTTACCCTAATCCTCAATTTGCAAAGAGTTTCAAGCTGAGAAAGACAGAATATGCTGGAGAATAGCTTCAGAACTCACTTTACAGTGAATGGAAAAATGGACTGAAAAGTGAAAAGGACAGGGATAAAGACCCATAGCATGCCTAGACAGGAACATAAAAGAAAAGGAAATAATGGGCCTTAGGAATGAATCTCTTGGTCACAGAGGATCAGAAGTTGAACATAAGTCAATAGCAGGCTGTTGCAGAAAAGGCTGCCGTTGCAGTAAGCCATATTCTAAGTAAGCCTTCTATGCTACTCAGCACGGCATTTCCTCCCCTGAAGTACTGTACTTCAGCTGGGCAACACCATTCAGAGAATGAGCACTCGACTTTAGAGGTATGCAGCACGGTTCTGGGAGGCAGGGGAATGATTTGCTCTCCTTATTCAGCGTGAAGAAAATGCATAGTAAAGAGCTGAAGTTACAACAGAAAAGACTGAAATTGTAACAGAAGAACCACTTCAACAGCAAGAACATAAAAGCAATCTGCTACCTAAAGAGCTTGAGGGTTGCCACTACTGTCGAAGTCTTTGCTAACAGATAGAACAAGCATCTCCTCAGCAATAACACTGGTATAGCTGATCCTCCTAGGACACAGGGAGGCACTAGGTCCCTGCTAGTGACGTGATACTAGAGTTCATATTTCAGTCTGAAGAAACAACCTAAAGCAACCTAAAAGTCTTGTTGAAAATTTTGCATTTGTTTAACTGACAATTTATAGTCACCATTTGAGGCCACAGACAGCTAGCCTAGTTTCCTGTCTGAAAAGTAATGGCTGGAAAACTTATAACTAGTTACAACAATAGAAATTCAGGGTGACCTTATACCCTTACATCTGAAAGAAAGATGAATGTTTTACCTTTTTTTAATGAAACAAAAAACTTTGTTGTAAATAGAAACTGTTGCAGCAAAAGTACAAAAGATCTTTCTGTAAGTAATTTTTCCAAAGCAAGTGTAGGGTTTTCATCCCTTCTCCCTAGCTTAATTCAAATTTCTATACCTGAAGTTGACACCATCATGTCTTGAAGCTGAGAGCATGGCATTTCAAGGTGTTTAGAACACTTAAATCCATAAATATGAAGATTTTCACTAATCATAAAACCCACCCAGTTTCAGATGTCCTTTTTTTTCTTCAGCTAACTATAGCATGTTCTCATAGACTTAATATCTTATCAAGATGCAGGTCAGCAAGCATACCCATTCTTGCTTCCATTCCCCAGAATGAAAGCTATCTTTTGTTTTTGCTTGCTAATCCATAGAAGCCTTTAAAATGGCATAAATAGAGATGGCAGCATTTTGTTCTCTAAATCAATTTTATCCTCAGCCATCAACTAGATGTTCCAGCACACAGAAAGATCAGTCCTTCCCTTCTAATTCAAAAATCCATACTACCATTGCCCTTCCAAACTGCTAAACAAGCAGTATCGGCAATGCACTTGTGTTCTGTAATATATTTACTGCAAATCCCAACGGCTCTCCTCCTAATGCAGTTTTCTATTGTCTCTGTTCTTGTCAATACGGTGACTGGTCACCTTACAAGTAAGTTGCTTTGACCAACTGCTTACACAAACATCAAAAAGCTTCAAGACAAAGAAATAAAGACCAAACAGAAAAAAAGAGAACGTTCATGCTGCTGAGGGAGGGGGAGGTGGACCAAAAAAACCCCAAAAAACCAAAAACCCAAACAAACTAAGAAGCCTTAAATCAAAACACAAATTAGCCCCAAGTTTTCTGTTTAGTTATCACATAGCCAAAAAGGCTAGTTAGCTCTTCAGATCATGTAAGTATAAAATACTTTCAGACAGGCAGCCCTGGCACAAATCTTACCTAACACCCCTCAAAGAACTTTGATCTGTAATTTAATCATCAGTGCTAATTAGTTCACAAAGAGCAAATGTTCTGAAGAACATAAAGAAAAGATGGGAGCAACTTAGCCAATCCCCAATTAGTGACTACACTCTTCTAATATACTTTTCAACTTCTCATTAGACACAGAATATTATCATTATAAAAAAATTCAGGGACACTCACCAAACATGTTAATTTCCTGAACTGATTTTGCCAAACTAGAAAGCATATTTTATAAGTAGGTTTGCTAACAACTGAAATAAAACTCAACACTCAAAACAGAAGAAATCCAAACAGCCCACCTTGATGCTGTCAAGATTCATATAAACCTATGGAAACAATATTAAAATCTCTAACTTGAAAATATAATCACAATACTTTCAAGTGAAATTTGAATCAAAAGAGGCTTATAGCATTACTTCAAAGGGTTGTAGTATTTTAAGTTTTTGTTTTGTTGGAAGTTTTTGTTTTTTTCTGTAGGGCTTCTGTCTTAAAAGAGACAATAACTGAGGAAATAACTGACTTTTAAGTCTAACCTGATTTAACTAGAGTTCAGTTAAGATTAAACTCAATTTTTGCAACTCTAATCCACTTTTCAGTCACCTCCAGCACTATGCCAGAAACAGTTCACTGGTGGAGTTTCACAGGGGCCTCTGCTGCAATCTGTTTTACTAATATGATCAGCAGCACAGCCTGGAAAAGACAGCAAGCAGTGAGTAAGAAAACCTGCTCCATAAAAGAATTAGAGAGAAAGTACATACAAAGGCTGCAAGGAAATAGAAATTCATTTTGTCCATAAGACGTAAAAGCAACAGCTAAAGAATTGCAAAGAGACCTTACAAGAGTAAATGGGCAATGAAACAATTATACATAAAACTTACACACACTAGGAGCAGACATCCCTAGCCATGTAAAATGGTGGTTCCTGAACTTACAGTTTTCATTCATAAGCAAAAACTCAAATGTGAAAGGTGTCTCCAGCAGTTCAGCATTTCATGGTAGTCAAAAGGAAAAACTTGGAAATTTTACAGAAGAAGAAATAAAAATTAAGAAAACAAACAAAAACCATCCAGACAGAAAAAGGTGGTAATACAAATCTGTGGTTCACCAGCATCCTGAGAACTGTATATAGTTCTAGTTTCCTTATTTCAAAAGTCTAAGTTAAAAATTAAAAAAGTTGAGTGAAAAGCAAGGACAGTGATCAAAGAAAGCTACACAACTGCTTAAGCTGGGACCGCCCAACCTGAAAAGGAGTCAACACAGATGGGCTGCAAGAGGTTAACATTTTGACTCCATTGAAAACACAGCTAGGTATCAACACCTTCTGACCTGAGAAGCAGTGGCCACCAAATAAAGACAGTGGAAACTAGGTTCAAAGCAAAGGTGGGAAATTGTCCTAAATCAGGAACAACTCTCTCCCCACAACAGCACAGCAATGGTGGAAACACACTAGAAAGCAGTTTTGCAGAGGAGGGCTCTGGAGAACAAGCTGAATAAGCATCAGCCCCACACTTATGTGCTGATGAAGGCTACACCTCATGTGAGGACAGGAGAATGACTGTAAACAACTGGTTGTTTGAAATTATTCCCCTTTCTGTTCCCCTTGTTTGGCAAGAAGGAAGATGTTGCTAAACTGGTGCAAGTCTCTGAGTGTTACCAGTAAGCTGATCAGGCAATCAGAGCACATATACCAGGGAGAAAATAGCTTGATCAACTTTGAGAAAAAGGAGATTAATGGGAGACGAGACCTCATTGCTGACAAAGAAGTGATTATGGAGAGGACTATGTCAGCTCCTTCTCAGAGGTGCACAATAGAAGAACAAAAAGGCACACAATAGTTACCAGTGCAGAAAGGCAAACTCCCAGTTGGTGAAGGATAAAATTCTTCACAATAAGGACAGGTCAAACACTAGAAAGTGTTGCCCTGACATGTCATGCAATAATACCTCCAGAAAACTGTTTTAAGTAGAAACTTGATACTTACAAGAACACAGGTTGCAAATTCAGTTTGACTATAGGACCAACTTGCAAGAACTTTAAAAGCCATAGCCTCCAAGTAATCATAAGGATTAATCTGTTAAACTAAGTGTTTTGACAATTAAATGCTGATAAAATTATAAAATAATTCTCCCTGCCTTTGATTTTATCCGTTCTGAGTGGAACTATGTAAGTAACTATTGCTCAAATACCTCCACTTCAGAATCCAACTAAGAAGTGTGATGCAGAAAGTTACAATAGTAGTGTTCAATATAATTGCAATTAGATAGCCCTAAATCTTACCCCAAGTGGAAAAGTAATTTCATTAGTTGCATTCAAAGTTGTTATCATTTTAAAGTAGGTACTGTGCAGTCTTCTGATAAGTGCCAGTTGATCCAAAATTGGTTTTAAAGGCTTTTACTGTATGCCAGTGGTGATCCATTAAGCCTAAAGGATCCTAATTCTCCATTTTGCACAGGAGACACTGCAATTTTAGCCCTTTGCTGCAAACACTTAAGTAGAGAGGGACATAAGACAATTCAAATGTTCAGCTTGATTTGGTATAACAACCAGTAGGAGGAGAAAAACCATTAAGCTTTCCCTACAGAATCTGTTGTGACAAAAGGATATTGCATATTCACAAAACATCTCCCCTCCTACTCTTCCCCCAACCCCAGAAGTTACCAGGATTTTCTTTTCCTTCCTTCCAACTGAACAGATACACAAAGTACATCAACAGATGTGGCAATGCAAGCTCCATCAATGCAAGGGAAGTTTAACAATGCAGCTGGTAAGGAAGGAACAGTGCTCCTCACTCTGGCTCTGTGAGGTACCTGAAATCTGGTAGACAAAATGAGAGATGATCAGGCACTATTTAACGTATGTACAGTGTTCACAATGTGACACACTTTTGAATTAAGTTCTGTACAGAGCTGACATAATAGATGGTATCTGACAATATGGTTACGTGAAAGCCACATGGAGATGTACTTCACAGTGCCCTGAATCTGTCTGGTAACCCCTTCACAATAATGTTGGCCTCAAACTTGAAACATGGTTCAAAAGTCACGAAAGTTGAGGTAGTTACTCCAGTGTTTTCTTTCAAACTGGCAACTCTATTTGTGGTTGAAATGGCTAGGCTGCTGACACAACTGTACTCATTTAGAAATCAAATATTTGTAGAATAGGTACAATTTTTTCCAGAGAAAAATACTGTCACAATCAATCCTACCATTTTCTCTTTTAAAGAAAAATAATTTTTGCATGTTTTTTGTGGCTGTGCCAACTGTAAAATGCTCTTGAAATATTCACTACACACCACCAAAACCATAAGGAGTTTTTCATTCCAGTAATTAAATATAGGAAAAAAGAAGAAAATTAATTTATCTTCAAATCCCTTTCAACAGCAAAGACATCCTACTCAAAAGCTGAAGAGAGCTAACTAAGCTCCTTAATTCCCTCCTGTTTAACCCTCTCCTGAAGACTGATGTTCTAATGAGATATCATTAGAAGACTTTGTCCTTTGCCATGAAGCATTAGAAATTATTCTACAGAACAGTCCAGGATAAAACAGACATGTAACTCCTGTACAACTAGTTAACACAGTGCAGCTTTGGAGTTTGTATACTTTTCTACAACAGGCAAGCTACTGAATGACAGGTCTGCCTTCAGGCAGGTCACAGAGATGAAAAAGACCCACCCAAAGAGAAGGAAACCTTGCCATAACTGTTGGGACAGCCAAAACCCAGACACTGTAGCAGTGTGTAAGTCTAGCACTTGGTTCAGCACTGATGATTTTTTTTTCCTGTGGCTGCCTGCCAATGAACAAAAGATAATCTTGCACCTAACCAATCTAGACATTAAATGCACAGGAAACCTTATTTTCTGACTTATGACAGAAGATGACAAGCAGACCTGGTGAAAATAAAGACACAGTGCCCTAGGAGCCAAAGGCAGCAACTCTTAAGTACAGTAGGATTTTTAACACCCAACCAGCTCTTCATCTTGGCACTAGCAGCTGATTCATCTGCCCTGCCAGCCACAGATGTCACACTGGGGAAAATCTCACTTGGACAGTGTAACACAGAAAAGAAACTGAAGACCACACAATGTTGTTATTCATTCCATTTTGACATATATGAAAACAACATCTAAATCAACCCACATCTATCTAAACAAATCCTCAGGTGGTTGTTTCTGTTTCAGGAATGCAAAACTTGGTCAGCAAGTGTACACCTTAAAATAGTTTCTAAGAATACAGTATAAGTGTTTACATAAAACATGCTCTTAAGAAAAAATATTTGGAATTCTTAAGTTAGAGAAGTTTAAAAACCTACACAAAAAAAAAAAAAAAAAAGAAGGAAACAAACAAAACCAAATCTAAACCAGACACAAATGTGTCAAAAAGATTATTTCCTGACCACTATTCAGCCAGTAGGCTGAAATGCAGCAGCACCTTGATTTAAGCACACAGCATGCAGTTAAGCACTGCAAAGGGCCAAAGCTAGATGTGTGAGGGAAGCCTTACCATGGCCATTTCTGGACTTAAATGCAACACATTTAAGTGAAAAGCTCTACCAGTACAGCTGTTTGTGTATGGAAAGTTCACTTCAGTTAAGTCAGTTTATAACAACATTCAAGTCTTGGCTAACTTTATTTTAGTTAAATTATAACAGATTACTAAATTAAATTAAGATAGAACTGCTGACACAAATCCATCAGTACAAGAACTCAAACTCATTTACATGCAGGCTAACTGCAAGTACTTCATTTTATCTAAGTGACTGTACCTTAACAGTGATGTACACACCCACTCCATAAATAAGCTCTGCTGCAGTGTAATTTTTTTTAACAGCAGCCCAACCAGTCTGAAGATTTTCACACAGAGCAAGTACAGCATCCAAACAGGAGGAAGACCTTAAAAATGTTAAAGCTTGTTCACTGGAAAGTTTCCCCATCACTGCATTTTCCAGTAACAAAGATGTTGTCAGAAATGACAATTTTTCGTGTCCCCTGATGATGCCTTGCTGGCATTTGGTTATAAGCCATAAAGCAGGAATAATTTCAGCCTGTCAGGAGTCTAGCTAATGCCCAGTTTCCCCCTAGAGAGAATTCCTGTCAAACGTAATGAGAGCTCCAAAGGCCCTTTCTACAACATAATGAGCACTTAGGCCATGCTGGTGATCAGCCAGCAAAAAGCATCAATTTGAGCCTGGCTACACCCTTGGGGGTAGACGTCACCAGTTACTAAGAATTATGATTACTATCTGTCAAAAGCTTCTTCAGAACTTATCCTTAGCAGTAGAAATTCAGAAGAATGTCATTGTTAGGATTTTTTTTTTCTGCTTCCTGTAATCTAAGGCCACCCACATACTGAGCGGCAATACCATTTGGCATCCTCACTGCAGGCATCTGAATCAATAGCCTTGAACATGAAGGTGCTACTTTTACCAGAAAATAGAATTACATAATATGTAAAAGCATAGTATCTGAGGCTTACATCCAGAGAAATTTATTTTACCTTTAAAAGTCTATTCTTTTCTTAACAGCGCACACAGAGCAAGTGTGCACTACTCTCCCTAACTACAAATAACACAGATATAATGCTCTATCATAAATCTTAAATGCTTCCAAAGTATCACTGCCTACTGGGTACATAATTCTAATTGCCATACATGCAGAACATTAAACCTTTATACATACGTTAAGGTCGAAGAGGAAACCTTAGTTCTCGCCCACTTTAATCCTGTGGGTTTAACTGATTTTACCTAAAGTTAATTCCTAGTACACTAACTGAAATCACACATTCTCTTCAAAGACCTCCTGAAAATAACATCCATTTAACAGCAAATGAGCTTCCTATAAAGGTACTGACTTCATCACAGGTTACAGTATGCCAATAAGTTGTTGAAGAGAAAAAATGCAAGAAAAAAATCTCAAAATCACAAAGCTATGAAAAGTCACCTCAAAGAAAAACTTGACATTCTTCTAAAACACAAGCCACAAGAAAATTAGTTAAGCGACAGTACAGAACCAGGTCAAATACTAAGCTTGCTGTTCCATCTGGTTATTTGGTGCATTATTTAAAAAATAATTTTAAAAAAGGTTGTCATAATATGACCTCTTTTAATAGCATTTTGAATTGAAACAAGCACACCTCCAAAACCCTAGAGAATACTTATCCAGATTTGCAGATAGAAAACTATCACGGAATTACAATACCACCTTACCAAGTACAATATTTTTAGGGGAAAACAAAACAAACAACAAAAAAAATCAGAGGGTTCAGAGCAAAATTCAACTCCATAATTCACTTGCTTAATGAATGTCGTTGAATATACTGAAGATCTGAAGCCTGAACTAATCAATTTCTTCACTGTGCCCTAGCCGGTCAGCCATGCTCTTTAATTTAATGAAACAAGAGTTTTAGATGAAATAGCACATACACATCAAGAAAGAATTGTATTGTTGCACTTTGAAATGTGTCCAACTGTGCAACTTCATCTAATGATAATTTTTTTAAGAGGCCATCGATTTCTGAAAGACTTATTGTACTAGCATCTTGATGAAAAAGTGAATGTCAGCATATCTACAGAATACTTACACCCTGCCATTAATGCTTTATTTGGCAGACAATGACTACTCAATTGAGGGTCCTCTGGGCTGTGCAATCATTTAGCTTTTCTTCTCTCATGAGGTCCTTACTGTCTTGTTCCAGTTCAATACTCTTTTTATTCACCATTACAGTGTCCATAAGTGTGAATTTTATGGGAACTTGCAAACTCATAGTCATAACTAGAGCTTTCCAAGTCACTAATCTTTTCATACCTTTATAAGGCATGGATTTGAGTACCTATGACTACATATGCTACACAGACATAGGATCAGTTCTACATGTCAGTCTCTACCAGTAACAAAACAAACAAACAAAAAAAAAACCTCAATGCAAAAAAGCCCAAACTTGTAAAGTACTGAACTGCATTTTTAAAATCACAGATACAAGATCTTCCTTATTTATGCCACAGTCTTTCAGGACCAATACCAAAAAAGGCATTGCTGCTTAACCTAATCTACACCTCTGACAGGAGGTACGCAAAGGTCTACTAATCAGGCTACAAATCAGGCTATTGATTCAGACACAATACAGTCATCCAGCATAAACAGCACAGCTACATTTAAACGCACCAGACTGCAGATTTTGTGGCTTAGAAAACAAAATGTCTTACCTGTTTGTGCATTTCAATGTTTAATCCATACGACATTTCATAGTACTGCAAATAAATGAGCATACATTATTTTCTTATGCTGACTTACACAGTATTAGGAGATATTTACTGAAATAAAGATAAAAACAAATATACTTACCATCACATAATGCCTCTGCATTTCTGTCTTTTCGCTTGCCAGTTTCTCACATTCCAATTTAAGGCTACAAAATAGATCATGCTTTAATGTAACATGTCATTTTTTTTGACATCTACCCTCCCTATTTGTATTTTGACAGAGGCTGCCAATTAAAAAAACCTCATAAACTAACTTTCAATACAGAAAGACTTAATGCATACTTGAAATAAGAAGGCAAAGAAGAAATTTAAAGAACATTTCATGAGTGCTGTATGAGGCCTGAACTGTCTACAGAACCTGAACATGTCCACTCTTCATACTTTGACAAAGAGCTGCTATTAAGTGCTACAAACTTACAAGTTACAATAGGATCTGAATTTCCCTGAAGTACTTCTCAGGAGCCAAAAAGATAAAATAGAGGCATTTCTTTCTATACTGTATTTAGTAAATGACTCCTAAGTAATATCACTCACAGTTACAACTTGAGTATAATTCTTAGCTTAAATACATTCTAGCAAATGTTACCTTGCCCAGTGCTTGAAAACTTGTAATTCTAACTATAATTTACTAGCAAGTGTCTTTTCCATTTTTGTTTTCATAAACAAAAATAAACTGCATTTGGCAGTTGCACAAACTTGCATCACAAACAATCATATAATTCTGACTACTTTCACTGAGAGCCTCAATGTTCCCTTTGTTTTCTATCAAATTGATTTTTTTTAAATGAATAAATTTTTTTTGCGCATCCTACGGAACAGTTAGTATGCAAGCAGTATTTTTCACTTACAAATACAAAACCGGATGTTTAGAGTTTACATTGTATTTCTTAAGCAATAAATAGCTTATGGAAGTTAATGACTTTTGGTAAGACTACAGCATCATAGGTAAAGGAAGAGGAAGCATAAGTAAAACCAAGCCATTTCTCACTGGGAAACCTGTACAGCTTTTACTTCTCTCCAAATATTCCAGGTGCATGTAAGCACAAAATCAAGGAAGATTAATGCTCCTTAAAACCAGATGTCCAGCGTCAGGAAGAACCTGCACCCTAAATCTCTGAAAAGACCTCAGCAACAAGCATACACTCACAAAGAACTTCTGAAGGGCAGAGCAGCAACGAGGAGCACATCCCACAACTTCCAAGGATTCTGGTAAACTGTGTTACTACTCTACGTACTTGTGTGTTTTAATCGTCCAGCCCTGGCTCTTAACCACAGGACGCTGGAGTTCTATTAACTTCTGCATTAACACCACACACAAATGAACAAACATTGAGAAGTAGCCTCCTTAACGCGCTGTGCCACAGAATCGGCGCAGGTCTTCTCCTGATATACTGAAACGACCCCTCCACATACGGGCTCCCAAGACACACTGCATTTTTCACATGCACAGAGGTGCCGAACGCTCCAGTTTCGACGGTTCAGCTTTCGCAGCTGCCCGGGGAGCACGGGCCCGAGCAGGGCAGGGCAGGGCTGTCTCCCTGTACGCGCCGCGACCACCGCCGGACGGCCGCGGACCGGGGCTGCTGGCGCTGCCCTCACCGGCCCGTCGGGGTCCCTCGGCGGGGCTCTGCCGCGACGCCGCACGCCACCGCCTGGACGCGCCCGTTCGGTGCAGCCCCCCGCGCCCGGCCGGGACCCGGGCGGTAGTCCCTGGTTCCTGGGAGGCCCGCCGGCGCTCACCTGTGGTACTGCGCCTGGAGGAACTGGAACTCTTCTTTGATACGGTCCAGCGACTCCGGGATGGTGAATTTGAAAGGCTGGCCCGCAGCCTGGTGAGGAGTCTGGCGCGGCAGCGGCACGGGAGAGAGATGCACGTTCAGACACTGCGCGGCCGCCCCGCGGGAAAAAGGAGGCGGCGCTGCCCATCGCGCACGGGCAGGAGGGATGGAGAGAGCGCCCAGCCCGGTCTGCCCCCGCCCCTGGGCGCTGCGCACTTGTTACCCACCTTCCCGTCCCTCATCTGCGGTGGGGCCGAGGTTAACCGCGCTCCGGCTCCGACCCACCAGCTCCTGCCGCCGCCGTCTACACGAAAGCGGGGCGTGCCGGCTCCTCCCCGCCGACCCCCGTCGCGGAGGCACAGCCTGCCCCATTCCGGGAGCTGTGTTCGGCAGATGCTGCCTGGCCCGGCGGCGACCCCCCGCCGTCCTTCCCAAGGCAAGTAAGTTGCCCACGCAACAAAAAGTAGAGGCCGCGCCGGCGGGCAGGATGAGCCGCTCCACCCCGGAGGGAATGAACTTGCGAGGGCGCCTTCCTCTCTCTCCCCCCAGCTCCAGCCCTGCAAGCGAGCCGGAGGTGCGCTCCGGCGCGCCCGGCCCTCGCCCCGCTCCCCAAGCCGTACTTACGGGGTGCCGGCTCTGGGGGAACATAGCTCCAGCCGCGACGGGTCTCCCTCGCAGTGCGGTTCTCGCGGCGAGACTCCCTGTCCGGACTCGGCTTCACACACGGTGCGCCAAGGGGACAGGAGCGGCGACACTCGCCGGCCGCCTTCCCTCCGCTGCCGCGGGCAGCAGCGGGGCGAGGCGCGACTCAGTGCCTCCGCCGCGGGGACATGCCCTAGCCGCGGCGTCCTCTGTTGCTGTCGTTCCGAGGAGGGCTGAAGGCGGCCGGGAAAGGCGGACGGGCCGCGCTTGGGACGGTCACCAGCGCCCCGCGCTCCTTCTCAGGCGCTTCGACCGGCGGGCGGCGCCCGCAACGCCCGGGCGAGGCGGGACGGGACCCGACGGGGCGCAGGGGGGAGGCAACAGCCGCCCCTCAGCGGAAGCGAATAATCCTCTTCACGGACTCACAAGTGGTCGATGCGATTGTAAGGCCGGAAACCCCGAGCAGAGGTGACTCCTCTTTCCACTTCTGTGCCTTGTCAAAAGGGGAAAATCCAGCCTGAGCGAGCGGGTCGCTGTGTCCGCAGTGGGACCGTCATAAGCCGAGGGGGCGAAAGAAAGTCTCCGGGGAGGGACGCGTTGCTCCCAGGCGTGGCTCCCAGGGGCCAAACCACCAGCAAGACAGAGCGATGAACAAGGGAGGGGAGGCAGAAGGAGGAGGAAGAAGGCGGGCGGGGGCTCTTGCACAGCCGTCCCCGATCAGAGCAGCTCCAACAGCACATGCACGAAACGCTGGAGGGCAGAGGAAAGGGTACCACACACGCAGCACAGACTCTTCCGTTAGTTGCAAAGAAGTCCCTCGGACAAAAGGAAAGCAATCCCCTCAAGATGTTCGCTGGCCTTAGCGTCCAAGCAACCAGACCCGTTAGAGAAGATTTAAAAAAAAAAAATAGAAACGAAAGCGTCCGTTTGAGATTTAAATCAGACGGGAAGCTCCTTCGTGCAACGGCACCACTACAGCCTCCTACAGGCGGGCGCGTATCTGGGAGCTGCGCGTCTCACCAGAGCCCCCCGAGCGCGATACATCGCGGCGACATCAGCAGCAGCATCATCCCTATCCTCGCTCTCCTCCGCGGTGGCCCGCCGCTCCTCGTCGACCCGGGATAAAGTTCTCCCCAGCTGAAAAATCCGCACCCGAGCGGACGGGAACAGCACCGGCTTCCTTTGCCCCGTCCCCTCCGCGGTGGCCAAGGGCAAGGGGAAGCCGAGGCGGCGGCCTGGCGGGCGGCGCTCGGCGCGATCTGAGCGCGGCCGTGGCCGAGCTGGACACGCCGAGCTCGCCCGCACCGCTTACATTAGCACGCGGTTTCACACTCCGCTGGCTAACCAGCCGCGCGGCCCCGCCCCCGCCGCCGCGCTGGGGAGGCGGCCGCCCAATCGCCGGCCCCATCGCCAACGTGGACCCATGACGCGCCGCGGCCCCGAGGACCAATGGCGAGAGCCGGAGTCGCGCCGCCTCCCTAGTTTCTCTGGGAAGCGTTTCTGTGGAGGAGCGGCAGGAGCGCTCGGAGCTGGCCAATGAGAGAGCGCGGAGCGCGCGGCGCCGCGGGGGGGCGGGGAAGGTCGGAGGGAAAGAGAGCGGAGAGGCCGAGCTGTCCATCAAAGTAACGTGGGCCTGCTGCGCGGAGCGGGTGGTTCCGGCAGCGGGCGCGCGGCGCCTGCGCGCGTTCCGCCTCCGCCGGGGCCGAGGGTCGGCTGCGTCCTCGCGCCTCACGCCGCGCTTCGGCGCTGCCCGCCCCGCGCCCCGCACTGCCCGCCCCGCGCAGCCCGCACCGCACTGCCCCGCACCGCGCCCCGCGCAGCCCGCACCGCGCCCCGCGCAGCCCGCACCGCACTGCCCCGCACCGCGCCCAGCACTGTCGGCACAGCCCGCACCGCACTGCCCGCACCGCGCCGCCCCACACCGCAGGGCGACGCGCGCTAGCACCGCGGCGGGCGAGTCGAACGCGCGGCCCCGCCTCGTTCGCCAGACGACAGCAGCGGGGCCGCGGCACCTGCTGACAATGCGCCACAGAAAACGCCGAGAGGAAGGATAAGCTGTCCCGCGTGCCTGCGCCGCTCAGGGCACGCCAGCTGCTGTGTTGGTTGGAATGACTCTCTGATCAGACGGAAGTTGTCCTGTGGGGAAAACTGGCTTCTTTTTAAGAGAGGTCTGATAGAGGAAAGCTGTCAATAACTTTGGTTTATAGGCCCACTTGAGATAGATGAGGGTCAAACAAATTCCACAGACTGTGTGTGCTTGCTGAGGAGATGACAAATGGTGACATAGCTTGCAGTGGGAAGTAAACTTAACAACATATCCTCTATTAGTACACACTTTATTCATAGCAGAATTCCAAAATGAAGTGTGAAATACCTTTGGACTTAAGATAGTGCCATAAGACACACTTTTGCTGATGGTATCTACTTGTGTGCTACCTAAAAAGAGGTCTTAGAATGTTGAATCACATTATTTAAACACGGTAAGGGTAATGTTAAAGTCTGCATTTTCTTCTAATTCCCCACTAACGTTTATTCCCCATTAACCTTTACTAGATACAGATTTCTTCCTTAGAATTTTGTTGTGCTTCATCTTGTATCCTAAAGCAAGAGCAGTCTGTGTTTAAATTTTTATAGGGAATTTAATGTTTTGCAATATCAAGGTAAAGCTTTACTCTTTCAGAGTGATAATTTCCCATTTTTACCCTCACAATATTCTGTATTCCCAGGTTTACTTGAAAAACATTCAACACAAAAGGGAGTGAAACTGTCTCAGTCTTCTGCAGTGAAAAGTTTGGACTTCATTCCAGGACTGCAGAGTTTTGTCAATCAGTACTGATACGGCTCCATGCATGGCTGTGTTTCTGTATATGTCTGCATGTAATGGTGTCTGTACCTATAAGTGTACATACGTATGTGTGTTTCTGTTTACGTATGTGGTGCATATGTGCATACATCATGGGGAACACATAAATAAATATGAGGGCTTTTAATGGTTTTGAAGAGATGAGGCAAAATATCCTTGATAGTGAGCTTTGATAGATTATGGTTCACAGGACAGGACTGAAAACTTGTCTGGTGTTCCACCTGCATAAGCAAAGCCAAAAATCTTGCATTCTGTTACCTTCCCTTGTTGTCTTGGACAAGCCAACTCGCTGCTCTGTTCATGGCAATGGAAAGCTTAATTACTTAATGCTTATTAAAGTACTTAGATCTTCAGATGAAAGGTGCCATAAAAATGCAAACTATGATTATATACTTTGTGTGTGTACCTAGTAGCTATGGAGTCTATATAATAATGTAACACTTACCTAACTTTCATTGTACTTTGCTTAACCTGCTGGCACAAGCTGTTAATGAGATATTGATAGATATGACATTAAAACAACACTGTGTTTTGGAACATAAACAAAAGAGGTTTGGTTTTTTTGATTAATTGCTCACCTACATGAAAGTTGACATGTCTTGTTACCTGTATTTGTCAACATTAAAACGTGCAAGGCATGTTTTACCAGAAAGAGAAAAACTCTGGTTTCCTGGTTCTTATTAGCATGTGCTTTTAACCTTCTTTGATTCTGGAATCAGACACTTAAGGGCATTTTGAATCTTATCCATTATATTTGAGATAGAAGAGCTGTACAAGCAGAAGCAGAATCAAATGTGCTGGATTTTTTTCAAATGAGAGCTACTGACATTACATAGCAGGAATAATAACCAACATGATCTTATGTTTAACTAATTTATAATGCATCATCATTGGCTCATTAAAGCATAAAAATTTCTTTTTATTGGATGGGTATAAGTCTGGATTTATTCCAGGAAACTGAACATTCTCATTCCATGGCAATATTCACTATTTACACCATAGAAAGGCAGCAAAATATGGCTAAGCATGTTGCATTCCAGTAGGTAGCATTTTATACGAGATCATTCTGCCACAATGCTGTATATACTCTAAACATTTCTCCAACTGAATTAAAAATACTTGTTTTTAAATGTCTGTCTCATGTTTCAAAAATAAATATAATTTCCTTCAGTATTAACCTCCTCAACTGTTCTGTCCAGTCATCTGTTTTACTCTGTTGTTTGAAATCAGTTGCTTTTTACTGTAAAAATTTTAGTGTCATCTTCCTACCTTATAAAGCAAAGGGCCTAATCCTAAACTGGCTATGTACTGAAAATTCACACTGGAAGCAGTTGGAGCTTTGAGTGAAAAAAAAGAAGCACTCTTGGGTCCAAAATGTAGGTTAACTATACGGAAAGGACTTCAGATGTAGGATCCATTCTTTAGCAAAACTATGTATTGTGTGATATTCTGTTTAATGCACAGTTCTTTATTTTTTCCTTCACTGTTCACAGTACTATTTACGAGCAATTTTTTTTAACTTTGTGCAAACTGGCACATAAAACGAAGATGTTGATGATGTTAATCACTAGGTGTTAGCTGCAGGTGGGCAGTAAACAATTTAATATGATTTGTCCCACTCTTCTACTCTATATAGTGAGAGCTAGTCAATGGAGGAGGCAATTCTAGAATTCAATAGAGTTTATGTTTTCAAAGTTTTAGATAGATCACTGGGTTTTCAACTGAAAGAGAAACGTGTGTTTTAATGGGCATAGGGGTTGTTCTATTAGGTTTGTTTGTTTTAGGGTTGGGTTTGTTCGGTTTTAATGCCAGTGTGTTACAGGTGAAATAGAAAAAAGCCTGAATCATACAGTGGTACAGTTGTCACTGTCTATACAGTTGAAAGAATAATAATTATTATAAGGACATGCAAAACAATATCACTTCTAAATTATTCTTTTATTTGTGAAGTGCAAATGATATGAGCAGGGTAAAGCAATTACATTTCTAATTATTTGCTGTCTTTTGGCTAATAGCCATTGCATACCCTCTTAGTAATTTGATTTCTTTTTAATTAGTAGCTTTCTTTGTAGGCTAGAATGTTCAAAAAGGTGCACTAGGCCATTTTACCATCATGACTGTATTCACTTCCCCCATTCCTTCACCCTTAAAAAATCCCTGAGCTGAATGAAAAAATAAAAAAAACACAAGTCAGTAGCAGATGATGCAGCAGTAAAACCTCAAATAGAATTAGATCCAAAGAATCCCTTTTGGCTTCACACAATATGGTAAAATTAGAGATTGCAGGAAACCAAAAAAATTAAACTGGGAACACTTGAAAAGAAATGACCGGACTTTATGAAAATGACACATTGACTGGCCAGTGTGCTTTTTTTTTAACCAACAATTTCTTTGTTGAGGCATAGATCAAAGAAACCTGCATATGTTTTCATTTTGTTCTAAGTCTAACTAGAAAATTACATCCAGATGTTTAATAGGCATTCTGTTGGTTTTCTGCATTGATTAGATATGTTGGTACTGTTTGCTTACAAGTGTAGCCGGATCATTAGCTAATGTAAAGAAATGTTTGTAGCGGGTTGCTAATTAGGTCTTTTGGAAACTCTCCATACTAAGGAACAATTTGTACAGTGGCCAGAAAAACTTGCAGTACTTGAGAAGTTGCTTTCCCTTCTGTGTCTGGGAAAAAACAGTCAGTAGCTTTCCCTAATCTTCTTTTGCCTACAGGGATTGCAGCTTGATCCCAGTGGGTTGAAGTGCAAATAAATTAGGAAGAGACCACACACACACGCATGTACGTGTGCATGTGCACACACACACACTCACACACTCCCCACACACACTTCCCCTTCTACCCCAACCTGCTCCTTTAGTCAAAATTCAGTTGTACAATGTTAGGGAAGGCTAGCCAAAATGGAGTGCTTAAAACTACAATGTGTTAAATTCTCAACATTCATGTTATCAAATACACAGCATTTTTGAGCATACTTTAGAGACAGATGGGGAAGCCCTTTATGATAAATAAGTGTACTTGAATTCATTACTGTGGTACTTATAATTAAAGTAGCTCTTTCTCAACTTCCCTACTTCTGCAGGGTACTTCAAGACAAAGGTTGGGGAAAGTGTATACATGGATGACAGAAGGGTGAAACAGAAGAACTTAATTCATCTGTGTTTTGTTAAGTCCAAAAAGAGGTCAGATGTATTACCTGTTTACAATATTGACGGAGAAATTGTTGTAGACTTCATGGCTGTGGCCTGATAACCTTCTAGGTGCAATGTCACCTTTCAAAGGATGCTTGACAGTGTCAATGACCTTTCTAATAAAGACCACTTGCCAATGTATCCCACTTCAGCCCATAGTAGAATGAGGGCTCCATTGCAGGAGGTGACAACTAAAGGAGCAGTGTGTGTATATTTTGTACAGTAAATGAGAGCGCATGATCATACCAGCTCCCTGATCCTGTCATCACACGCATGACAAAGTTTTACTCCTGGAAATAGTCCCTTAGAAGTCCATGACAATACTTGCTTGAAAAAAGATGTCTTGTAGACTTCACCAGATCAGGGCTATGCATACAGAATAGTAGGTTGTGTGTGGCATACATATGCAAAACACATGTGTTCTCACCAATGGTGCCATGCAAGTGTAGAAGTTTTATCTCCCTTTTCTGAAACTACCAGAAATGCCACAATGTACAGTTAATCACTGCACTTCAATGGACTAGTTGTGGTATACTATTTTTCCTTGCCTGGCAAAATAGTAAAACTTTTCCATCCTCTCTTATTCCATATATATAGACTTCTGACAGGATTAATAGCACAGGGTTTTTTTCCCCTAAGCTGTCAATAACATTAGAAAAGAGTCTACAGATCACCAAAGACCCTTAGACTTAAAATCACAGGGGAAATAGCAGTGAGGCAAATGCTCTTGTGGAAATGATGCTTTAAAAACATTTGTTGAAATGGCTGATGGAAGTTTCATTGTGCAAAGAAAGGAATTGTCTGAGAGGGAGAGATGGCTCCAAGTGCTCTCGCATTTCAGGATTAGGAACAGCAACTTGCTGCTGCTAAAGTACATGAAGCCCTATCCTTTTCCCTAGTATCTGTTCTCCACATATGAAAGCAGCGGCCTTTAGGAATCTTTAAAGGAAACATGTGGTACGGAAATATTATATGTGAAACCATGGCTCTCTATCAGCCAGTAGGAAGCAGATTCAGCTGAAAGTTGACTAGAGTTTGGCAGCTGTTCCCTGTAATACCTATGCCTCTCAGTCCTTCTGAAGAGGTTCTTGCCTACTGAGGTTATAAACACTATGTGAGCTACTCTTATATCAACCTTCTACTCCAGACCTCAGATTTCAGTCTCGTAGAGACTAGATGAGAGCAGATTGTCCTGTCCTTCTGTCTCTTCATAATGCAGGCGCTGTGATATGCTGTAATATGCTATGGCTGCAACATCTGTGGTGATGCTCTTCCAGCACTGGTGGCAAAAAGGCCTTAAGTTTGTTTCCACTTTCCCCCATGCTCTAAAAGCTCTGGGTTCTCATATTCTTGGGGGAATGAAATTAACAAATACATCTTTTAGGACCCAATGAGCAGTGGAGAAATTATGTGAAGGAAGCTGCTGCACAAGGATAGGGATGTTAGTGGTAGGGAGGAGAACTGTGGAGAGGAATTAAATCAGGAGAGAGCAGTTCAGTACCAGTATGATGCAGTTCTTAACAAATGTGGAAATTTCCTTAGTAAAACACCGTTGAACTTCAAGCAAAATTTTAAACACTAACAGTTGCTCACAGTATAAAAAGAAAATAATTAACTGTCTGAGTCATCCAGCACTGTCCACCTCTCTGTTCATCTACTTACTCTGCTCTTCCTCTACATTCAATGCAGGAATCTCAGTTTATATCCTGAGGGGCTAACATGTATTGACAACTGTAATTGGTAATAGAGTGTATCTATTTTCCAAAATAGGAATTAATAAATTCCACCATTTGACATACACATAGAATTATTGCTAATATGTATCATCTACTCAGTCCTCAAGTGAATGTCCACATGAAGCATCCAATCAAAAAAGCCTGTCTTGAAACTATCCATCTATTCTGATATTAATATGTATGATCATAATAGTTGGCATCACCCGGTAAAAAGTTGGTATGAAGGTAAGGAAGAATAGATCCATCCTATTCAATTTCACTCACATATTACTGCCTCTAAAATACTGATATACCTTCTATTGAAGAAAACCACATCATAATTACATAAACAGTAGGATAATCATGGTTAGCAGTCCAAATATCTGAATATTTAACAGTAAGAAAGCATGGTGAAGAGTTAATTCCACTTGTTGAGGAGAGAGTAGCCAAAGTCACTGAGAGGATACCTTTTGAAAATAAGAGAGCTCATGAGTATAGTATAGGTGGGATGTTGAACATTGTTTGGGTGTGGAGGGGATGGTGGGGGCAGGGAGGGATTGTGTTATGTTATTTGGGGTCTCTGGTTCAGGTTTTTTTTTGTTTATTTGGTTGGGTTTGTGTGTGTCTTTTGCACAAGAAGGATTTTCTATCTATCAGCCTTAGTTCAAAAGCAATGAAATGTATGCACATATTCATAATTTACTATTATAAATTCAATAGTTGGTAGTAAGACATTTTCTACCCAACCTCTCACATCTTCTGCTATAGTTTTACTGTCTGTTAATGTGCTTATGCCTGCTCAGGTGCTCAGCTGTCAGAGTTAAGTAGCATCCATGCAAAAAAAAAATCTCAATCCAACATGATTCTAGACCAAAACTCAGGAGAATGTCTATGCCCTAAAACTGGCAGTAGATTGTACTTTGGAACAGACTGAATCTCATAAGTAAAACCATTATATCTTAAATAATTTTGCAGTAAAATAGTTTGCAAATCTCACCCATATAAACCCCAAAAAGCATAGAGTAAGCAGCTCAAGGCATACAGGAGTAGAGGTGCACATGCAGCATTTAGCATTATTATTGAAGTATTTTTAAATTGCCCATATTTTGTTTTGGAATAAACAAAAACTTAAATGAAGGAGATACGTTATTAGTCTTCTGAAGGTGGAACAATACAAGAGGACTTTTATCAATTCTTTTCACATCTGCAAGTGAAATCTCTCCTCTCCTCTCCTCTCCTCTCCTCTCCTCTCCTCTCCTCTCCTCTCCTCTCCTCTCCTCTCCTCTCCTCTCCTCTCCTCTCCTCTCCTCTCCTCTCCTCTCCTCTCCTCTCCTCTCCTCTCCTCTCCTCTCCTCTCCTCTCCTCTCCTCTCCTCTCCTCTCCTCTCCTCTCCTCTCCTCTCCTCTCCTCTCCTCTCCTCTCCTCTCCTCTCCTCTCCTCTCCT
Source organism: Acrocephalus scirpaceus scirpaceus (assembly GCA_910950805.1). Classification (NCBI taxonomy): domain Eukaryota; kingdom Metazoa; phylum Chordata; class Aves; order Passeriformes; family Sylviidae; genus Acrocephalus; species Acrocephalus scirpaceus. The sequence goes on from OU383776.1 coordinate 32,995,055, forward strand.
CTCCTCTCCTCTCCTCTCCTCTCCTCTCCTCTCCTCTCCTCTCCTCTCCTCTCCTCTCCTCTCCTCCCCTCCCCTCCCCTCCCCTCCCCTCCCCTCCCCTCCCCTCCCCTCCCCTCCCCTCCCCTCCCCTCCCCTCCCTTCCGATGAATCTTACAACAAATATAAATAGAGAGATATTATTACTAATAAAAAGCTTTGAGCAGCAAGGAAGTTAATTCTTTTTGTTTGAAAGCAGAGTTTTTAAAAACAGTGTTTACTTATAGAAGCGGATTACTGGAAATGAGAGACAGATAATTTTTTCTCTCAGTGGTAAACATGAATTACTACTTTGTTTCCAAAGGAGTTTCACACACCCTCTAAAAGCTGAGTAGCAGCTGAGGTGAAATGCAAAATTGAAAAGATAGAAAAGCTCTTTGTTGATTTTAAGCTTAGTTGAGATGACAAGGAGACAACAGAGCCATGGGTTGACATCAGACATGCATGATGCAGTAACATTAGTCATGTAAACAAGGTCACCTGATAGGATTAATAAGATAAATTATACCCTAGTTATCACCATCTGAAAACCTGAAAGAAGATATTCTGTTTAAACATCAAATCACGCGTTTCACAAACAAGGGATAAAAGCTGACAATCTAGATAATAACCCATATTCTTGTAGGTACGCTACTGGTTAAAAAGGAATGCAATCCATGCTCCAGGTTTTGCAGGAGAAATCATATGCCTGTTTGCCTACTTGCGGATGTTTCTCTTTTAATTGAGATATAATTATTTTCCCTGCTCTAACAAACAGTTTGGGTCAGAATTTTCAGGTACAAAACCTCCAAATAAGCAATTTTACCTAGTATTAAGACTTGTTCTGCAGACCCTTCACCAGTTCCATTGCCCTTTCATGGACATGCTCCAGCTCCTCCATGTTTGTTATCATGAGGAGCCCAGAACTGAACACAGGATTCAAGATGTGCCTCACCAGTGCTACGTACAGGGGGATGAACCCTTACCTAGTCCTGACGGCCACACTATGGATGTAAGCTAGTAACCTCATATCACTGGCCTCAGCCCATGGATTTATTCGAGCCTACAGCTTTCCTTCCTCCAGCAGATCAACACTCCTGCATGACTTGAAGTCAACTGCAGACTGAGTGAGAGACCACTTCATCACCTTGGTCAGTAGTTGCAATCTGACCGATCTGCCACAAGAAACCAAGGCTGTTTTTCTGCTAGCCATGTGCCTGAGTACATATAGTACTATAGATAATAGTCCTCAGCATCTATGAGAACTTTATCATTATTTTTTATTTTGATGATGGACCTGACATCTTCCTGTTGTATTTCTACTTTATGAGGCCTGCCTACTCAGTCTCCCGTTTCTCTTTAGGATTTACCTGCCCTCTCGGCACAAACTCTTCTGAGTCTTCTTAAGTGTCTCCACCTAACAGGCAAGGTCTACAGCCATGTGCCTTCCTTACCTTGCCTATTCAGCCACCAACTATATATGTATTTTTGGAATGCTTTTTTTCATAGCCTTCTTACTTGACAGCCACTGTTTAGAAATTTTCACAGAAAACTGCCCCCAGGGGACTGGGATTGTGAAGCTTGCTTGTGACCAAAGTGAAGAACTGGGCACTTTGTTGAATCTCATATCACTGGTCTTGGCCCATTGATCCAGCCTGTGCAGATCCTCTGCAGAGCCTTCTGACCCTCTGGCAAATCAACACTCTCCTCCCATTTGGTGTCATCTACAAACTGACTGAGAGTGTCCTTGATCCCCTTGTTCAGGTCATTAATAAAGATGTTAAACAGAACTGGCTTCACCACTGAGCCCTGGGAACCCCACCAGTAACTGGCTGTCAGCTGGATGTAACTCCATTCACCAACACTCTGGGCCCAGTGTGTGGGCAATCCAGTCAGTTTTTATCCAGCAAAGAGTGCACTCATACAAGACATGGGCTGCCTGTTCTACAGGAGAATACTGTGGGTCACAGAATCAAAAGCTTTACTGAAGTCCAGGTAAACTACATCCACAGCCTTCCCCTCATTTACTAGGCAAGAATATAGCATGCTACAAAAGAAGCATGGTATACTTTCTCAGAAATACCTTACTTTGCTCTTTTGTTGCTTTTTAATGCTTCCTTCCTGTCATAATAAGAAGGGGAAAAAGAGAGAGATAGAGCCTTTTTTTTCAGGTTTAAAGCCAGCGGATCTTTTCTACTGGAAACCTTGAACAACGACAAAAAAAAATCTTTAAGAATGTATGGAAGACATAGAAGTAAGCTGTGTTTCCAATCAAGATATTTATTTCCAGAAGACTTAGCCCATGAAATGCTGTAGATCTTTCAATAGTTTAATGTCCTTCTTGGGCTACTGCACAGCAGACTTTGCAACTTTTCTCCTCTACTAAGTCATTTCTGGGTATTTCCTCATATCAATGTACATCAATGATTCTCACATGCAATGATAACTCAAGGGAATATAAAAAATTTCAGAGAGGTTTACCAGACCACTTTAATAATAAAAAAAAAGTTCTTTAGGACAAGGGATATTTTTAAACATAATTTTTCAGTTGTAAGTGCTTTCAACTTCATAATATGCATATATGCTGGTAGGTGTCCTGGGAACAGGTTATAAAGAAGCAGTGACATTACAAAGATGCAGAACTTCAATGTCTCATTGATTTGGATGCACTTGCACTCCTTCAACAAGCCATTGTATTGGGTCTGGCAGGGTTTTTTGTTTGCTTTTGGTTTGATTGGTTGGGGTTTTATTCAGTTTTTTGTTTGTGAGGTTTTTTTGTTTTGTTTTGTTTTGTTTTTTAACAAAGAGGGTGAAAGTAGTTGATTTCTGAAAGACAAGGAAGTAAATTTAAGGTAGCAACAATAATATAGCAGGAAACAAAATCAAGATTTTTGAATACTGAAAGCTGTGACCATTTGTTGACCAACCTACTAATTCCATTAAAGACTACTATAAAAAAGTCCTAAGGACATATCATATGTGATTGACAGAGGGGGGGTCTTTTGCCCACCAAAAAGAACCAGACTTTCTTGGGGACAGACTCAGGGACTAGACTTGCTTATCCTTAGTATACTACATTTTAGATGTTGGAAGCTAGATGAAGAAGGACATCTGGTAGAAGTTCAAATGAGTGTCATGGTAGGTAAAGTATTGTCAAAGTGAAAGATAATTTAGTCTGACTTCTACCACATAACAACAACTCACAGCCATTCGACACCACTCTCTTCTGAAAAAACAAGCTTCTCCTCTTGGTATACCTATTGACTAACCCTATATTTTGTGGAAAGCTAAGACAGTGTTTCCAATGGCTGCTCTTGGTCCTCTCTCATGTAGCTGGATCTTTAAGTTCTTACTGAACTGGAGAGAATCACTAGACACATAACCAGCCCTATTCTCAGAAGACAGAACCCCTCTGGTCCTTCAGATACCCAGGGATAAAAGGCTGGATTTACAAATAGCAGAGAGATGAATGGGCCCAACCTACCTGCAACAAAAAATTAACTCCACTTGACTAAACCCTTTGTCTTAAAATACCTCTGACACATGGATATTCAGCAGATTTATGTAAAAGATTAGTTTTAAATGGTAACACAACAACAGACACTTTGATCTAGACTGACTAAAACAAAGTCTTGAATTAGAATATTTTTAATATTACAAAAATAGTTATTTGACTAGTTTATTCTTTGCTTCACAGAAACATTCTGACTTCCCTTTAAAATAAATGGGAGAGACATCAAGCCAGCCTTTTTTTTTTTTTCCCAATCTGGAGTTACAAGACTAGATGAAACAATGTTTCATATTTGTGGCTGTTTTTACCCTGAAACCTGAGGGTGTTACTTGGTATGTTAAAAAAAGAAGGTAACAAGTGATTACTTTGTGGGACCAAATCAATACCACTATACATGCGAAGTGGTGTAGGAATGTCTGAACTTATTTGCTCTGGTGTTCTTTCATAAAACCTGAGGACTTCATCACAGCGGAAGTTTTTTGATTCCCCTAGTGAACCACTGACTCTTTCATTTTGTTGTGCATCAGCTGAAGAGCAAGATGAACTTCTGACTATGTCCTGCCATGATTTTCTGCAGCCTTGAAAGACACATCTTTTCCCTCTCTCACCAGTAAGTAGGCAGCAAGAGTAATTCAAATGGGAAAAGAATATCTTGTATTCTAAAAACAGTCATGCAGAGTTTTAAATTAAAATAAAAAATACAGACTTATCACCATCCCATATGAGCTCCAACACTACAAAAAAATATTAGTCTTGTATATACAAGATCTTCACTATACAAAAATCTTAGTCTGGTACTGAGTACAACTTTGCTCTTTGTGACCAGACCCAGTGTAAACCACACATAAGATATCTACATGGCCTTACAGTTTGCCCTTTGTACCTAGACAAAGGTACAATCTATTCTCATGCTTCTCTTTAACCAGACTCAAGGATGAAGATAAGCTCACAACTTGTTTGCTTCCTATCTATAGATGTAAAACATCATGTCCTCCCATCTAATAAGCTAAAGGACCAAGTATATATTAACTAGAAAATCCTTTTCATCAAAACACAACCAAAATCTTTTTGCAATTTCTTCTATTCTGCATAAATTGATCACAAATCCCAGTGGCTTAGTATCTCCATACTCATGAGGCATCTTTTGATTTGTGATGTATTTGTTTGTGTGAATGCATGTGAGTGTGCAGACTTGTGTACACAGAGGAAGAGAATAAGTGGAACAACAGAGTCTCATATTTAAAAACATGGGTGTTAAAACCCACCAGACTGAATCCTATAGCCCCAGAAATGGACAGAGCCACAAAATGTCTAAAGCACAACTATGAATCAGTTATTATGGTATCAATTTTACAACTGAGTTTGCATTTAATAAAATCAAATTGTTTAATACAAGGAAGACGTATATGTTGCCTTATTTTTGTATAAAACTTTGGGGAAAAAAATAATCAGGGACTCAATGTGCAAGAAGAATGTTCCATAATTTCCTTATCACATGATGAAAAGTTAAGGTCTTTTGGTCTCTTAATCACAGAATTATCTGCAGGAGCATTTTTCTTCTTAAAATATCAACAGATATTTATTATTTAATTTAAATTATTCTCCATGTATTTATTTTGGGGTAAAAGCTACATTGATACATCTGTTTTCACAGATATACACATTTTCAAACAGATGATCCTATATGAAGGTGATATTCCTTCCAGCAGACTGTTTGCATTTATCAATGTCATGCCAATATTTCAGTGCATTTTAACACTATTTTTCAGATGCTAGTTGCAGTTTGCCGTTTATACTAAGGAACAGAAGACATAAAATGCTGAAAGAAGAAGACAACAGCATTTCCTAGCATCTGATGCTCTTAAAAGGAACATTTTTAACCAGACTGTTAACATACATTTTTAATAATCATTTGGAATGGGAAAATGGGAAAAAAAAAAAAGTAGTGAGGTTACTTTGGTTTGACTTCAACAGATCATGGTATAAACTCAAAGTTTAGCACCTCTGGATCAGGTTGTCTTCCCAACCCTCCAGGTTCTCTGAATGCCCTGCCTGGGAATTAAACAGATCAGTAGTTCTTATCTCATGCTGTTTTATGTACATGTCTATGTTTACATGGATGTGATTATATGTGTATATATATATATATATATATGCATAAACAGCTTTCTGATTTACTGAAGAACAGTAAATTGTTTTTTCAAAACAATCAGGAAACAAAATTATACCCTATAGCATAGAATATTTTATGTCTTATCAATAATTTTATATATACCACACTTAGTGCCCTAAGCAGTACCTGTGAGTTGACCTTTTTGCTCAGCCAATGCAAGAGAAAGCTGGTAATCACATTTATACATTTTTCTGTTATTTCATATGTTCAGGATATTTATAAAATATACTTTTCCAGAAAACTTGGGAAAGCATTAATATTAATTCATTCATTCATTCATTCATTCATTCATTCATTCATTCATGTGATGTATCTTATTACTAAGTGGGCAACAAATAGACACACACTAGACAGAAGATGGAGTTCAATCAGGGTCTTAAGGCAGTACAATCTGTCTTGTACAGAGGCTTGGGCTAGACTCTGTTTTTAGCCCGGTTTTCTGTAATAATCTCCTACTGGGTAAGATAATATCTTACTAGGCCCAAGATACCATGCAATGGTTTCTCAAATGTTTTCAATGAAAAAAAAATTCAACAAAGCAAATATCTAAAGCAACAGTTAAAGATAAATTAAACTCTATTTTCCACTCTCTCATGCTTTTCAAATACTTACTATGCCAATAAAGGTTTTCTTCATTTTTACTGGAGATTTACTGTAGATGTCTTGCAATGATATAAAAAAGTTCAGGGTGCTATCAATGTAATCAGCTGATTGATTTAAAGATTTCTATTTTTAAAGTTCTGCTACATTCCCATTAAAAATTAAAAACTCTGTGGAATAAAAAATCCAAACAAATGAATAAGAAACCAAACAAAAAGAAAATCAAACTAAAACAAAAAACCTAAACCCTCCCAAAAAAGCCAAACAAAACCCCCAAAAAATCATTCACCAAAACAAAAGCAAGTGACGGATACCTTGAGAAATAATTGCTTTTTGTGAACTCAAAAGCTGCTTATAAATATTTTCTAGTACTTCATTCCAGATAAACCATATTCTAGCACTTATTTGTGCAAGTAAGTAAACCAGTCTGAGATGTTTTTCATAGGCAAAAGAAGAAGATCTTAATGCAGAGCAGCAAAATTATGAAAGACCTTAAAATAAGAAGACTTGATGAAGGGGTATAAATATTTCCTACAGTAAAATTCTATACCCAGCAGTATTTCCACAATTGCCCAGGCTCCCCTGAAAAGAAAACTGTGCTTGACAATTAGGTTAACATAGGTTGCTTTTTCTCTCTGAGAAACAGGAAAATTCTCAGTATATCTTAGGGCATTCAGTATATTTTACTAAACATGTCAGATACCTAGGATGAAATCCTACCTCATTTGAAGTTAATGGGACCTGTTGAATGCATAGAGCCCTATAGCTAGCCCTGTACCTCATTCATTGAAAGTCTTTCATGTTTTATGACTCAGGGAATGGAGACACACATCAGCTTGACTTATGCTATTAAACAATGTAGGATAATGTGTGAGGCAGAGAAAGGCAATGAGGTTTGTGGCTGTGCTGCAGCTGGCAGCCCACATTCAAGGGAAACCATTAGAAGACAACCATCCTGCTGCAATACTCCATATATGACCTGTTGCACTCCTAGCGCCTTCTGTGAAGTGTCCAACAGCTTGAGATAGAAGTAAATTGGGATAGAAGTAAACATGCTCCTCTCTGCTATTGTTTCCAAATGCAAGGGTAAAATACACCCAGCTTTGTTGAGCAATTTGCTTGTGAAGAGTTTCACTCAGCTGAGAATTCAGAAGTTGTCTTGTGGTTTGGCTGGCTAGTTCAGAGAGAAACAACCGATACTCAAAACTTATTTGAAGACATGTGGGACCTTGTCTGCACCATCTGACAGGTTCAGCAGGAGTCCTATGTGAATCACTTAAAGAAAAATCCTTTAGAACACATTCCCTTCTCTTCCCATAATGTATCAGACTAAGACAGACCTAAAGTTCAACAGACCTAAAGTCTGTGATTTTTTTCTCCCTACATTTATTTGCTTTAGTTTTCCTCCCAGTGAAATTGATAGTTTAAGAAAAGTAAATGTACAACCCTCTAATTCAAAGTATGTGTGATTTCAAAATAAAAAAATCTACTTACATAAATGGAGACTTGATATAAGCATTCAGATGACTTTATACATTCAGACACATCAGAATTTTTAAGAAACACAGGCAAAGTCAAGCTCCTAATAAAATCATGTAAATAAAACTAAAATGGACAAAGATTTACCACATCAATTAAATAAATTAAATACTTCAGGTCTTTTAGAGGAGCCACATTGAAGTAACTGCTCCTCACTGCAGATGATACCTTTCTCTTGAAAATTAAATGCTGTATTCTGAACTGATCTGCAAGATTGTAGAATTTGCCATGTAAAATGAATGTAGGAAATACCCTAAATGTTTACCCACATCTTCCTTTTCTTCAAGAAGTGTTTCTCAGCTTTGTTGAGCTCAAGAAAAATCTGGAGGAAAGAAAAGAATTGAGGTGAAAGGAGAGGAGAGGAGAGGAGAGGAGAGGAGAGGAGAGGAGAGGAGAGGAGAGGAGAGGAGAGGAGAGGAGAGGAGAGGAGAGGAGAGGAGAGGAGAGGAGAGGAGAGGAGAGGAGAGGAGAGGAGAGGAGAGGAGAGGAGAGGAGAGGAGAGGAGAGGAGAGGAGAGGAGAGGAGAGGAGAGGAGAGGAGAGGAGAGGAGAGGAGAGGAGAGGAGAGGAGAGGAGCGGGAGCGGGAGCGGGAGCAGGAATAAGAAACTTTGGTAGTGCTCAGGGAAATGAGAAAAGATTGTAGGTGAATGTGGCAGAAAAGGACTACCTGGATCACTAAGTGAATCCTGTGCTTCCATTTGTGCCGAACAGTGAAACAACCTTACATGAATAGTAAGATTAAATTGTATGTCTTGATAATTCTGTGTTTAATAGTTAAACTAGCTTCCCACGTGCACCTTTAAGTTCTGAATATCACTTTTACACCATGGGATTTCATTATGTTATATTACAGTAGAGTTTTGATTGATACTTAAAATAAGTTCAATTTACTTAAAAAAAAAAAAAGTCTTTTAGACTGGAAGATCGTTCTATTTATAATAAAAATTTAATAAATAAAAGTTTCCTTATGAAATTCGTATTTACCTTAGATATTTTTCCTAATCAAATTTTTAAAAATACTTTCCTTTAAATATTACAACTCAGTTTTGTATTCCACTTGGAAATAATTACTAAAACATCTTATTTGCCTATTTCAATTGCACAGAACCCATTTTTCACAAGTTTGAGATTGCCTATATTATATTTTGATATTTTAATTAATGAGGTTGTGAAAATTTTGCAGGCATTACAGCATTCCTCGCCATTGGCTTCTCTTGTTTTCTAAAAATAGAAATTGTTTAATGCTGAAAAAATGATACATTCTTACATGGATGATTGGCATCTTATGCTGTAATATCTATGCACATACGATTGTGCTTTTATGTGTTTTTGACAGAAAATGATTAATGTCTCCTTTTAGTACTGAACTGAGGTGAGGCTTGGGATCCCTTTGTGATAAACACAACACCACAAAGAAAAAACAAGACTCACAGAGACTCACAATCTGAAATTAGACTTTGCATTCTTCCTTCCTGGAATATTTTTTTTCTTTTAACAAATAAATAAAATCTGATCAGTGTGAAAGATGCAATCTAGGGGAAGAAAAGGGAGAGCTAGGCTTGCCCTAACTGTCTGTCCACAAACTGCACAAACCAAATGGATGCCAAAATTCCATATCCTGCTGTCATGGACAGTTCACGAATGCATATAATGACGAAATGCTGGATAAGTTCTACTTGAGTTGACAACACTGTTGACACCCCGATCAACCACTATTATGAAATCCATTGGCAAAACATGAAGTGTGTAGTTATAATATTATTAGGCTTTATGGAGGGGTGCAACTATTTCAAAATCAGAAAGAAGTAAAAGAGGAAAAGAAATTCTGAGTTATTCTTGTGTCTATTCTGTAACTTGTCTTGTGTCTATTCTGTACTTTGTCTTTTGATGACTCTACAGGAGTTGGTCAGCTATTGCATGGAGCCTAAAACTCTCCCCATCTAAAAGTCGTTGCTTTTTAGCACCAGCTTTTACTGCAGCAGATATTATGTTGGAAATTAAAGGCCTATGCAGTCAAACATATTTGATAAATAGTATACTATCTGATAGATAATATTATTAATTACTCTTTCTATAATTATTTTTTATCTGCATATGGAGACTTTCACATTGTTTGCATTGTTTGGCCTACAAGAACTAGTTTAAGAATGTTAAGGAGATTTTTCTCTTGTGTAATTTTGGTTTGTCTCACTGCATAAAAGGAAAGTAGTTTCCTAATTTTCATCCTGTTTAAAAAAAAATTTGAAAGTCACTTTATGTTAGGGAAAATGTGAGAGTACTCTCATGGAAGATATATAGAGCAAACCCCTTTGTTTCCTTTCCATAGTAAGCACCCAGTCTGAGTAATGTCATTATAAGGGTATTCTGGCAATGAGCAGGAGACTGAACATCACAATTTTCATTTTGTTTGTATGTCAGCAATAGTGCTTTTCTTACTGAATGACTTGTTCAGAAGAGAAGTGGCAAATGGATATACTGCACTGAATCAGAAAGCTGACACCTGGGAATGAATTTCTGGCAGATACTAGAAAAAATATGGATACTTTTTACAATTTTCTGCAGTCAAGGAGACTTTTGCATAGAGGGACAAAATTTCAATGTCATTGCACACACCCCTTCAATTTTGTCACCACCCACTTTCTCATAGAAAAATGTCATTGATCTCCTAGGGAAAGTGACAACAATTAAAGTTACTTTTAAACACAGTAAAGGTATTAGATATGAGACTAGCTTTCCATAGTAAAAATGAACTGTTTCTTTTCTGAGTGGAACACTTGCACCATACCAGGACTGCCAGATGGTTATTTTTCACTATGACAAGGCTAATCTTGGCTCTGTGCAATGTAATGCTTGTGCTAAGATGAAAGCCAGGGATTTTGAAGGACAGTTAAAGGGATTTTGAAGAATGTAGGAAGAAGGATGATTTAAAGGGCCTTCTGAATTTAAAATTTGTTCCAATATTTTTTCAGTCACACTTTCCACTATTTCAAGTGAAATTGAAGCCGTATTCATACTACAGTGTGATGCCTTGTTGAATTGTGTAGGGATATGGCCACACCCTGAGCTGAGGCCGCAGTTCATGTGGGAGCTTGGGACTTTTGACAACCCTTGGGCTTATACCATATACTTGGTGAATATGCAATTTTGCGTTATGCATTCCAGCTACTAGTACAACACAAGTGAAGGGTGAAGCCTATGGAGAACCCTTGAGAGAAAACAGAGCTGCCTGAACCCGGATATGGGAAAATTTCAAAGCAGTTTGATGTCTTAATTTGTATCTCAGTCCACTGCTTAGGTTTTGGATTGAGGGGCTATATTTCTTGCAAGAAGCACTTACATCCACTACTAAAGACTTTAGCCTTTTCCTCAGACAACTGGGAAAGCCAGTCTCTTAAGTGCATTGGAGGAATAGAGGGGAGAGAGAAAGAGTAGAATTTCATTCTCTGTTTTACCAGCATAGCACTGTTTCAGTTGAGAACCAGTCATCAGAATTTCAAATCTGTTCTCATGTGAGGATAGTTTATTTTTTCCTTCTTTGCTTCAGCATATGCAAAAGGTCTGCATAACACAATGTTCACAGGTTATAGGGTAGGAAGGAACACCTTTTTGCCTTGTCAATCATTAAGTTATGAGACTACACTTGGTGTGTATATTAGGCAATTTTAAATAATTAAAACAGTCATGTACTTCAGAAGTAATGAGGGACACCATCATGATTTCAATGAAAAGCTTGATTTAGAGCTTATTTACTTTTTTGGACAAACAGAATTTCCACTCTAATGTTGCTATAATGTTGCTTTCAAGTATAATTCTTACACATATTTCATTCTATCTTGCCATTCTTGGGGTGAATTAAACAAGCTCCTAGCTACATTTTAACCGCTATAAGTGTTTCTGCATCTTCTAATGAAATACTATTTCATAACCACAGCAGCATTTCTTGGGAGATACATCGTACCCTTCCACAAATAAGAATATATTTCAAAAAACTTTTCTTTTTTCACATAGGCCCTGACAAACAAATGAGCTGCTTTATCAGAGCTGGTGTGTTTTTCCTGTCTACCATATTATTAGCAAACTTTTATTTTGAGAATGCATTTTGTCATGAGCCTATTCATAAAACTTTGATGAGGACTCCTGTCTAATGTCCACATTTTCTGGGTAGAAACTGGTGTCTGAGATCTTCCAGGATTTCACTAACAGTAAATGTGTAGGCCCAATAATAAAGGTAATGATGGAAATACTCTCCTCCAAAAAACATTGTTCAACTCTTTATGTGCTTGTTTATATGTTTCATGACTGCAGTATAAATCAAGCAGTTGGTCTACTTGTTAAAACAAGGAAGTACATACTGAAATCAAATTTAGTGTAAGAGTTATAATGTCACTGATTTCTATGGGGTTGTACTAGAGCTGCATTTGCCCTGAGTATGCAAACTTCATATGAATCATTCAGGTACTAAAGAACTATGGATAGTTTTAACCAACTTTGTCCTATGACCTGCATTTAAGTAATAGCATTTCAATCAGTCAAAAATAGTTCCTCCTTTTCCTCTTGAAAGCATATCACCAGCATTATAAAACTTAATTTTGTGAGCTTTTACACACTCTGAGTATTTTATAATAGTTTCTTAGAACAAGAAGCTGAAATGCCATCTGGTTCATCAGCCTTGGTTAAATATCAATGATTTAGAGGTTTTGTGACATTTCTTTTTAAATACTGATACTTTATACTGATATTTTATACTGATAAAACACTTCCACAGAAGTGATCCCACAAGACTTCTAATCCCATAACTGTCCTTTTTCAGCTTTGGAAACACTTCAGCTTTGGATTGGCTGACTATAACAGCCCTTGTTATAAGCGAAATAGCCGAATTGTTTTATATGAAGAAATTTATTAGAGTCAATTTGGTTACAAAGAAATAAAAGTCCACCACCAAAATAAAAATAAAAGAGATGCCGAGCCCGGGGGTCGGCACCGGTGAACAAGGTCGGACCAGCGGTCTATCTGGCAAACAGTCCTCCCCTGGTTCACAAGAAACTGCTGCTGGAGCCTGGATTTTTATACAGTTTTTGTGCCCTCAGGCTAGACCCAGTGATGTAAATCCCCTCAACCATCAGGTATGACAGGTTTATCGTTTTCTATTCTTCTCGGCTTGCATTGAATAGTTCTTCCTAGGCTTACTGGAAGCCCTTTTGTTTTTCCCTCCCAGTCCGGTGATGTTGTCCAGGTGGCATCGTTATCTTGTCAGGGAGTGATGGTCGCTCCTTGTCTGGCCCCAAAAAGGTGTCACTTCACCCTGTGCCTTCAAGTGCAAATGAAGTCTCCCCCTTGAGTTTGAGCTTTGCCCTGTGCCTTCAAATGCAAATGAAGTCTCTCCTGTAAGTTTAAGCTTTGCCCTGTGTCTTCAAATGCAAATAAGGTCTCCCCCTGAGTTTGGGTTTTGCAATCTGAGTTTTACAAAAGCGAGGAGTGCTTAGTATATTTACTATATTTAACTTTCAGTGCTTTATATAAAATATTATCACAAGCATGAATTAATTCTTAGCCTCCCTCATAACAGAATCCCCCACCTTGTATTTTCAGAAACTTAATTCATGCCCCACCTAAGAACCCCCTGTTTTTTGTTTTTTTTTTTAAATTCATCCTTGTAGTCATCCCAGGCTTCCTGTGGAGGAATGTAATACTCCTTATAAGAGGTTTCCTTCACCCGGTTTTCAAATCTCGCCAATATTTTTGCGACTTCACTTTCTTCTGTCTGTTCTTTTAGTTTCATGATTTTTGATATTTTGTTGTTTTTACCTGTGGCCAATTCGGGGTCCATTGGCATTGCTGCGATATGCATGCCTTGAACCACAGAGTGTATTAAAAGAATAAGGCATGGGATGAGACAAGGCAAGAACATGATACCTGCTAGAGAACAAAGTATGAAGAAAATCAGTTTTTCCACCATGCCCCATTAAACAAATTGTCCCACCAAGAAGTTTGGAGGATTGAATTCCATCTCTGTACCTGTACATGAGCTACCCTTTTTATTTCTGATGCCAGGTTTTTGATCGTTTCCCTGTAATCATCTACCTCTACACAACATTCAGAATCATTGAACTTCCCACACACCCCTCCCTCTTCAGCCACACACCCCTCCCTCTTCAGCCAGCAGGTAATCTAATGCTATTTGGTTTTGGTACACAAAGGCTCTCATTTGGGAGTGTTGCTTGGCTAACAGCTCTAATGCATCAGAGGTGTGATTAGACACAACCTCTACCACTGCTTGCCACCTGATTAGCCTATTTAGCAAGTAAATTGGGGTCCTATAACCCCAACTCCCATCTTGTGCCCAGGTTGCCGGGCCATAATATGCTATTATACATTCTGCTGGCCACTCCTCCTCTCCCCATTTATGATTGCCTCCCTCCATTGGGAGGCTCGTTTTTACTTCTCTTTTTTCTCTACTTAAAGTCTCATATAGTGGGGCTCTGAGCATATTAGTCTCGGCCCTGGGGAGTGTGAAGAAGAAAGGGCGGATCATACCTAGAGTGCATGAACCTTTCCATTTCCCACTGTATGCCTTTTTCCCACAGATCCAATATATCCCACTGGGAGATCTCCAGATCTCATGTGTCATTTCTGGCGTTTCCCAGTAATGAGCTATGTTTTCTATGGACTGGAAAGGGTTAGCTCCAGAATATTTGTGCCAACATAAACCAATTTTCTCAGACCAATTGCAGCGGTCAGTTTTTTCTTTTTCCCAGTATCCCATCAGAGGTTCAGGTTGCCATTTCCTTTCTTGTTTGTCTGAATTTACAATTAATGTGGATATACACGGGGTATATCCTACAACCTCATTGAATTCTTTCCCCTTCCCTGCTGATACAAAAAGTTCCAATTATCCACCCTCCGGGCCGCAATATGTTTTTTGAAATTTCTGATTTATTCCACTTTAACAATTGTTCTGGAGATAAATTTTCACCTTTCCAGGGCCACATTTCAGCGGAATTCAATCCCCCACAAATCCAACAATTGGTTAGACCTAATTCGGAGGCAATCTCTTGCATAAGATCTAAAAATAAATTCCTGTTAGAAATGAGTGATCCCGAATCCCCATATTGTTTTTCTAGCTGTTCATATTGTTCACTTAATGACTTAAGTCTATCCTGTTCTATTCTCCTTCTTCTTGCTTCTGCCTCCTGCCTTTTTAATTCTTGGGAGATTTCATAAATTTTTACTTCAGGCTCTATACCTTCCTTGTTTTGTGAAAAGCAAACTGTTTTGTTTAATTGTGAGCAATCCCGTTCATTATTAATGATTATTTGATTATCCTTTAGCACCGATTTCTCATCATATTTTAGACTCTCGCCCACCCAATATGTCTTTCTTCCTATTTTACACATTCCCAACTGTTCACTCCCATAACACAAGTGGTTCACGGTAAAATATGCTATGAAAATCGATTCTTTTTTCCCTTCTATCCAAAGAGTGCGGTTACATTGATCACAGATTGGAATATCTAATCCGATATTTCTCCTCTGCCTGCTGTGCTTTCTTTCGTCCTTTGATCTGACTTCTCGTTTTCATCATCTCTATTTATGTTAAAACATACATATTTTTCCCCTTCCCTGCAGATCCCATATAATGTGCCATCTCTCCTGCAGAATCCCACCTGCTTACCTTCACAGCCTGCTTGGCCTGATCTCATCCTGCACTCACCACAGCTGTCGATCAGACCTTGCAGAAGCACCTGGTACTGCTTCCCCAAGAACCATGCCGCTGTCGGGAGTGAAGCTAGCCACAGGTTCATCAGGATTCCCCACCGGTGAACTCCTCTGCCTCTGCCTACGCCTGCTGGTGTGCAGCCAGCAGCGTGGTAATCCATCTTCTGTGCAGCAGGAGTCATCTTCAGGGGCTCTGTGCTGGACCCTGGCTGCATATCGCCTCTTAAATGTTTCCCAGCGGGCAGGTTTGACCATATCTGCATTGCAGGGGGTCTTGCTCAGAGTTCGGCACTCAATTCTCAGGGGTTCTGCCTGTGTGTTTAATTTTCCTCTCAGTCTATTCCACTTCAGAAAATACCAGGTCCTGGAGTGAAGCCTAATTAGATCAAGTTCGACAGAGATATCTAGAAAAGGAGTAGTCAGAGCCTGCTCCTCCTCCAGACACCTAGTACACAATCCTTTAGGTTTAAATCCCCTTTTACAGTGAGCCACCCAAATCTCGTTACAGAGACCGCACTTGAATTCAATGCACAGGAAACACGGGCACTCAGCTTTAGTACACCTCACTCGGTTTCCTCTTGACATGGGTTGCTCCTTTGTAGTCGTAATTTCAAGTCTCCTGGTGAGGAGACCATGTTCCACTCTGGTTCTTTCTTCTCCGGGGTGATCTTCTTCACTCTGGATGCGTGTGTCCAGCCGCGTTCCGCTGTTCTAACTGCAGTGTCTGTAGTCAAGAGAACAAGAAAAGGACCCTCCCAATGTGGTGTTAGTGGGGCCTCTTTCCAGGTCCTTATCAACACACTATCTCCAGGATGTATTTTATGAACGGCAAAACCTAAAGGCGCGTTCTGCGTGGTCAACCAAGCTTCCTAAGTTCCTGTATATTTTTGTTTATTGTAATCAGATATGGCTGTAATTGTTTATCTTCTATCTTTGGGTGCGCTACCGGAATTCCATGAGTGTAAGGCATCCCATACAGCATTTCAAAAGGTGAGAGTCCAGTGTCAGAATTAGGCATAGTTCTGATGTTGAGGAGGGCAAGGGGGAGACATTTGGTCCATGACATTTTTGTTTCAATCATTAATTTAGATAATTGTGCTTTTAATGTTTGATTCATTCTTTCCACCCTCCCTGAACTCTGAGGGTGCCATGGGGTGTGATACATCCACCTTATACCTAGGGCCTCTGTTAGTAATTTTATAATTTTGGATGTGAAATATGTCCCCTGATCTGAGTCTATGTGACTTATGACCCCATATCGGGGTATGATTTAATTTAACAAAACCTTTGCAACTGTTTGAGTGGTGGCCCTGGCACTGGGGAATGCCTCAACCCAATGTGTCTTTTGATCTACAATGACCAGTACATACCTGTACCGCCCCACCTTAGGTAATTCTGTAAAGAATGGTGTATAAGCGATCAGACGACCCCCCCAATGGCCTTCCTAATGTTTGCTTTGTTTACCCTCTGGCAAGTCATGCATCCTGTCACCTCTTGTTTTGCTAATTCATAGATCCCTTTGCATCCAAAGAATTTCAGGACTTGATCTACCAACGCCTGAGTTCCCCAGTGTGTCTGCTGATGCAGATGTCTCAAAATTTTCCTAGCATATTCTTTAGACATGATTTCCCTCCCATCGGGTAATTTCCATTTCCCGTCTATCATTTCTCCCCCCATCCTTTTGTATGTCTCAATTTCCCGTTCTGTTAAGCAAAACGGATATTCTGTACTTTCCTCTGTCTGAATCTCGGGGGTACTTACCACCATCAGTGCTGCTCTTTTTGCCTCAGTATCTGCTAGATTTTTTCCCCTGATTCTGAACTGCATACCTGTTTGATGTCCCTTCACATAGACGACAACTATCTCTGTTGGCTCTCTCACAGCTTCCAATATTTGTTTGATTAATTCCTCATGAACTAAACTTCGTCCTTTCGTACTAATCAAACCTCTCTCTTCCCAAATCTTCCCGAAAGTGTGCACCACGCCATAAGCATATCGAGAATCAGTAAAAATCGTTCCTCTCTTTCCTTTTAATCTTTTCAAAGTCCTCAAAACCCCATACAGTTCGCATGCCTGTGCAGACCATCCAGCACTTAAAGGGCCAGACTCCACTACTTTCTTCGAGTTCCCATCCACTATAGCATATCCCAACTTCCTCTTTCCATCTATCACTCTTGCTGATCCATCTACAAACCATTTTTCTCCACCTTCTAATTCCTCATCCTCTAAATCTGACCTTATCTTTGTCTGCAGTTCCACCACTTCAACGCAATCATGGTTGGGGATTTCTGAGGTTTCTCCATATAGAAATTGAGCCAGATTCACTGCTGAGGTGGTTCGTAGCTCCAGTTCGGAGGAATGTATTAGTATGGCCTCATATTTCAATAGACGAGCATCCCTTAGCCATTTGTCTGCTTTTTGTTGTAGTATATTTCTAATATTATGTGTGGTAAACACTACCAAGGGAGCCCCAAATGTGACTTTCTTAGCTTCCTCTACCAACAAAGCTACTGCCACAATTGCCTGCAAACAGCTGGACCGCCCTTTACTCACAGGATGTGGGGGAGATGTGAACGGAAAAGGGAGAGGCGCTCGGAAGATACCGGTTGTTACGAGAGGGCCTCAGAAGCATTCGAACCCCCGAGATAAGCTTTACTTCAAGGACACAAGCCCCCCTCTAACAGATATACCAGTACTTTTCCACTTTCCCCACTAACAAAGGAAATGTAGTAAGACCCCCTCTGACGTAGGGAAGAACCAGATAGTATATAAACTGCATGCTCTAGATAATAAACGCATTTACCTATCCACCAAATTGGTGTTTGTATGTTGTCTGCCCGAGCGCCACACAGAGCATGTGGTAGCCGTGCCGTCTGTCCAAAAACCAGGCCACCACGGTTGTGGAAGAAAAAGCAACAACATAGTGGTGCCGATAACCCGGGAAAGAACCTAGGGGAACGGGACTTCGCCTGGAAAGGAGACGGCGGCGGTGGCGGCGGGCCTGATCCACTGCGGAGGAACGGAGGGACGCCTCCAGAACCAGCGAACGGCATGGAAGCGCTCGCTCAGGTTGTTAAACTTATGAAAAGGAATTGGGGAATACGGTGTGAGCAAAAGAACTTATATCTTGCTATTGCAAGGCTTTTGGATTTGGGCACGATTCAGCGGCCTATTGATATATTGAATTTAGAAAGGTGGGAGAGTTATACTGCCGCTTTGGCGGAGGATACAAAAGCCACCGGCAGTGGAAAAATTTTAAAAGCATGGGGAAAAGTTGAGATGGCTTTGCGAAAAGCAAGGGAACAACAGAAGACATGGGATGCTGCGAAAATGTGTTTATTTGCCGTTACGCAGCCGAAGGGGGGAGGTTCTGGAGCCGCGGGACCTCCGGGTGATGCCCAGTTTCACGGCGGGAACATGCGGGGAGAGGGTGCATTACACCCTCCCCAGAGCCCATGTCCGGATCTCCCGGACCTTGGGGGGGACTCTCGGACCGTTCCATGGGACCCCCAGGATCCAAAAACCCCCCCAGAACCCCCCAAAAATATCGCGGTTTCCCCCCTACCTCCCCGCCGCTTTTGTCCGCGAGACCCGGGCGCGCCTGATATCGGCGAGCCGCCGGGTCCGGAAACGCCGCCGCAGCGCGCACGGGGCATCAGCCGCTCTCCGGAGCACGGGGAGGGGGTCGCGACTTCTCCTACCGCCGAACCGGTGCGGCGGGAGGGGGAGCAGGCGCGATCCATTTGGGAGGAACTTGCATGGGAGGCGAGAGAGGCAGAGAGGGAGGCCGGCGCCGCGGCGGAGCGGGCGGCCCCCCCACCACCCTACCGCGAACATGGCGACCGCGGTTTGGAGCGGGGGCGGGGCGATCGACCGCGTGGCGCTGAAAACCCGGAAGTGCGAATCTCCACGGGGGCGCATGCGCAGGAGGGAAGCCCAGACCCCCCGGTTTGCACTGCGCACGCGCGGGAGAGCGAGGGGGCGCGCGCGCACGGCCGGAAACCGCTCCCGATGTCGTTTTACAAAGGAAATACCCTTCCTTGGGGGGGGCAGGGCAAGCCCAGGGGGTGGGAATGGGACTGCCCCCAAGAGGCGTGGAGGCGCCACCCCCGGGAAGAGGGGAGGGGCCGGACACGGGAGGCGGAACGGGGCCGGACCCGAGGGAAAGACTGAAGCCACCCCTGGAAGGCGGGGCGGGGGCGGAGCCCAGCAAAAAGGCATAGCAAGCTGGAAGTGTACCAGCAGTCGGCTTCCGACTCTGAATGGGATCACAGCTCGGCAGCCAGTCCCACTGAGAGCTCCGAGTCTGGCACCGATTCAGAAGCAGAGACAACAGAATTTATGAGTTTTTTACCGAAACCAAGCAAAGCTTTTAATAATGCAGGGGAACAAACACAACATAAACTTACTGATTGGGGCAAAATAAAGATAGCATGCGCTGAGTGGAAACCAGCTGCAGCGATCCATGCTTTCCCAGTACGAGTTACTGGTGCAAGGCAGAATTTAAGGCGGACTTATACCCCTTTGAATACGAAAGAGATACAAGCAGTGGTGAAAGCAATTCAAGAAAAGGGGATTGGGTCAGTCGTGGTGTCCACAGTGGTGGATGGTCTTTTTAGTAATGATGATATGCTGCCTTTTGATATATCACAGATAACTCGTATGTTTTTTGACGGAGCAGGGCTGAGTTTATTCCAGCAAGAGTGGTCAGACCAATGCGCAGCTGCTTTAGCCCAAGCCTCAGGGCAGGGACAGCCTCTGCATGGGTCTACCCTGTCCAGGCTGCTAGGCAAACATGACGATGTGACCACGCCCCAGGATCAGGCAGCACGCCTCTCAGCAGAGGAAGTCAGAGCCACGACAAGGGCAGCAAGAGAAGCCATTAGGGCGGCTTCTAGGGTGGTGGACAAATCTACACCATGGTCCACTATTAAGCAGGGGGAGAGTGAAAATTTCACACAGTTCGTGGACCGCCTGCAAGCTGCAGTTGACTCTTCTACCCTGCCTGAGGCTGCAAGGGGACCTGTGGTGACAGACTGTCTGAAACAACAGTGTAACACTGTCACCAAGGACATCCTGCACTCTCTGCCAGCGGGAGCCAGCTTGGCCGACATGATCAAACATGTGGTAAGGGAGGAACAGCTGATTCCCATGCAGGCAACAATTCATACCATAACCAATGCAATAGCATGCATGAAGTGTGGCCAAGCAGGTCATGTGGCAGCAAGCTGTCCTCAGCCAGCACAGCAGCCCGTGGCAGCACCCCCGACCCAACAGCGCCAGAGACCAACCTGCTGGAGCTGTGGGAAGAAGGGTCACGTTGCCAGGGAATGCAGATCCAAGCCCCGGGGAAACGGAAGGGGGAGGGGGCGCGAGGGCCACATTCAGCCTCCTCCCATTGCGATATGGCCCATCTTTCCCAACACCCAGTGGGGTGGGGGACCTTCATACTCCATATATATACAGGAACCAGTCAGTATCACATCCCCACCAACCATTCAGTGACAGAGTGGTGCAGCACCACCACTGGCAACCACGCACCCTCCACCGCCACAAACTGCGCCAGTGTCACAGGGTCAGCAGGGGGCGTCACAGAGCGGAACCCCTGGGTGGGCCTGGTCATGAAAGTAGGGAAAGAGCCCTTGAGGGTGTGGGGGACATGTCAACTCTATGGCAGTCAGGACCCTCACGTTTTAGGGCTTCAGTTTTTGGCAGACACAGGATCAGACTGCACGATTATTCCTCAATCACATTGGCCCAGACATTGGCAAATTAAAGAAGTCCCTCCTGTGAACGGGGTGGGGGGACAATCCAGAGCTTGGAAAAGCACCCAATTGGTAGCCATAACACTTCACACAAAAAAGGGACCAGAACAAACAGTTGCAATTTACCCTTATGTTTTGCAATATTCTCCACCCTTGATAGGAAAGGATGTCCTGGCCATGCTCGGAGTCAGGATCACAAATTTATAATGAGGGCCACTGCTGCGCACCCTTTGTTGCCGATCAAATTGACTTGGAAATCATCAGACCCTGTTTGGGTCGAGCAGTGGCCCCTTTCAGAGCCTCGAGTAGCAGCATTGTTGGAACTGGTTGAACGGGAACTGCAAAAGGGTCACATAGAACCCTCCACAAGCCCATGGAACACTCCTGTGTTTGTAATTCCCAAAAGGTCTGGAGAGGGCTATCGCCTAGTCCACGACCTGAGAGAAGTGAACAAAACAATCCGATCCATAGGTCCAGTTCAGACACTGTTACCTATGAACTCAGCCATCCCTGAAGGACAACCATGTGCAGTATTGGACATTAAAGACTGTTTCTTTTCAATACCCTTGCATCCTGAGGACAGGGAACGATTTGCTTTTTCCGTGGTTTTCCCAAATGGCAAGCGACCCAGCCTGCGTTTCCAGTGGAAAGTTCTACCGCAAGGTATGGTTGACAGCCCAACAATTTGCCAGATCACCGTGGACAAAGCATTGACGCCAGTCTGACACTCTTATCCCACTGCAACCATCATACAATACATGGACAACATCCTGGTTTCAGCACCATCAGCGAGCCAAGTGGATCATCTGGTATCTATGATCACAGAGATCCTCCAGGCCAACAGCTTCGAGATTGCGAGCGCGAAGATCAAAAGAGGACCCTGCGTCACCTTCCTGGGAGTGGGGATCACAAACTCCTACATGACACCTCCCAAGGTGAAAGTCCACCGAGACATCAAGACGCTCCATGACGTGCAACGCCTGGTAGGATCATTGCAATGGCTTCGCAACATCGTCCTGATTCCTCCTGAGGTCATGGACTCTTTGTATGTCCTCCTGAAAGGAAAGCACCCCTGGGAACCCAAGGAGCTGACACCGCAAGCAGTGAGCTCCCTCGACTTCATCGAACAACAGATGTCCACTGGCACACTTGCCAGATGGAATCCAGCGATGCCCCTGGACTTATACGTACACTTCACACCAAGAGGGGGAGTGGGAGCACTGGCCCAAGGACCTTCTGAAAAGGCTCGACCGATTCAATGGGTGGTCCTTGGAAGACCAGCTCGTGCATTTTCCCCAGCAATAGAATGCATCTCTAACCTCATCATGAAAGGCAGGAAGCTCGCCTTGAAACACCTAGGGACTGAGCCAACAAGAATCCACCTTCCCTTCCGCAAGCAACCGACCACAGAGTCAACCACAATTTCAGAGCACCTAGCCCTTGCTCTCATTGGATTCAGAGGAGAAATCTTCTACTCCACCAGACCACCTTGGACTCAGCTGCTGACCATAGTCGACATAGACATGCCACCGAAGGTCATGGACAGACCACAGCCAGGACCAACAGTTTTCACAGTCGCTTCCTCCACGACTTCTACCGCGACAGCAGTGTGGCAGGCAGAAGAGCAATGGCATTGCGTCAAAGCATGTGACCCAACACTGTCAGTGCAGCAACTGGAAGCGACAGCAGTAGTCTTGGCGTGTGGACTCTTCCAAGATGAGCACCTGAACATCGTAACAGACTCTATATTCGTGGCAAAGCTCTGCCTGGCTATGGCAGGACCAGGTGTGTCAACATCAACAGCAGCCCTGATGCTAGAAGAAGCACTCTCCTCACGAAAGGGCACAGTATCTGTCATTCACATCAACAGCCACAACCCAGTCAAAGGTTACTTCCAGATCGGCAACGACAAGGCGGACGCTGCAGCGAAAGGCGTCTGGATGTTGCAGGAAGCTCGTCAATTGCACGAATCCCTCCACATCAGACCCAAAGCACTGGCGAAGAGATGCGGAATCACCACAGCGGATGCCAAACATGTAGTGGCCACCTGTCCTCACTGCCAGAAGTCACCCCTGTGGACCAGTGGGGTCAACCCAAGAGGTCTCAAGCCCTCAGAAATCTGGCAGTCAGATTTCACCTTGTGTCAACTGCTGAAGCCTCGAGCATGGCTTGCAGTAACAGTGGACACATTCAATGGAATGATCGTAGCCACACAGCATCACAAAGCTAACTCTAAAGCCACGATTCAGCACTGGCTGACAGCCATGGCATGGCTGGCATTCCCAAGCAGATCAAAACAGACAACGGTTCCAATTTCATTTCTAAACCAGTGCAGGAATTTGCCTCCAAATGGGGGATCACGTTAGTACAAGGCATTCCATATAACAGTACCAGACAAGCTATAGTTGAGCGGGCAAACCAAACCCTGAAAACCAAGATAGAGGTGTTGGCATAAGCAGAAGGCTTTACCAACTCCATCCCCTCAGGAGAGCAGACACGTATACTGGCAACCGCTCTGATAGCATTGAATCAGTTCCCTAGAGGAAATGAAGCAAACAGTCCCATTCAAAAACACTGGGCCTCCAGAGTACTAGAGGAGGGCCCGCAGGCTGTAATTAAAAATGAGCTGGGTGAGTGGGAACGGGGCTGGAGATTGATGCTTGCAGGGCGAGGGTATGCAGCTGTCAGAAAGGACGGGAAAATCAGGTGGTGTCCTCTCAAATCAATCAAACCTGATCTTCACAATGAGCAGGATGAGACTAATGAGAACTGTGAGTTTCTGTTTACAGGACATGCTGGTGGGGCGACCACGTAACGCATACATGCCCCTCCCAGAGGAACGAGACACACCACCAAACCGTCAGACAGCACCAGAGAAACCCACGCGGGTGAGACCCAAGCATCAACAACATGTCTGTTTGATTTTGTTGTTGGGGCTTGTTGCCAGAGGACAAGCCAGCCCAGATTACTACCCACATCAGCCGTTCAGGTGGGTCATGAGACACCTTACCAGCAATAAGGTGCTCAGAGACATAACCACACCAAACACTCCATCCTTCGTACTTCGTATTACCGATCTATTTCCAGGACGACCAAAGGTAGACTCCAACTCTCCATACTCATCACACATGTATCTATCCTACTGGTGCCCAGCTTCAAACCCAGGGAAAGGTTATTGTAATTACCCTGGGTGGGGATACTGTGGGTACTGGGGCTGTGAAACCATAGTCACAGATGCCAGGCCATCAGGACCTGGGTGGGACCCACCAGAGCCCGACCAGTTCCTGCAGTTCACCTGGGCACCCGCAGGTTGCAAAACACCTCTCTCTGTACAGGGAAACTCCTATCGAAACAGTTATAAAATCCCTAGATTTAGAAAATGTATATACTATAACATGACGGTCTTGCAGCCCAATCATCCTGGTTGGACAGTGGGTAAAGCATGGACAGTGGTCCTTCAAGGGTCAAAAGAGTGGGTGAATGTGCGAATTACCAGGTTCCAGCCATCAGCACCCCGAGTGGTGGGACCCAACAAGGTGATTAAAAGCACACAGACAGAGAAAAACATAACTTACCCCAAAACCTTACCCGCAAGTGTCACAGAAGACCCAACCAGTGATGAGAAAGCTTTCCAGATAGGCCGATCAGCCAAGTCAGACCCAGACCCAATCCTTCGTATGTTAGATGCTACTTTTCTATCCCTAAATGAATCTAACCCTAATCTAACCAATTCCTGTTGGCTTTGTTATGATGTCCAACCCCCTTTCTATGAAGGAGTTGCTGTAAACACCTCATTCACTTACTCCACAGCTGATGCACCTCATCAGTGCAGATGGGACACACCCTGCAGAGGTATTACCCTGAGTCAAGTCTCAGGTCGGGGCAGATGTTTTGGTAATGCAGCCCTAGCTAAGCGAAAAGGGAATGTTTGCACCAAACTTGTAAAGCCCAACAGAAAAAACAACAAGTGGGTAATCCCATCTGCATCAGCAATGTGGGTTTGTCAGAGATCTAGAGTAAGTCCTTGTGTATTTCTTCCCAAGTTCAATGATTCTAACGACTTCTGTGTCCAAGTTCTGATTGTTCCTAGGGTCCTGTACCACTCAGATGAAGAGGTATACAACCTTTTCGAAGAACCCAGCCAGCTTCACAAAAGAGAAATAATAACAGGTATAACCATCGCAATGCTGCTCGGCTTGGGAGCAGCTGGAACGGCAACAGGTGTCTCAGCCCTGGCAACGCAACATCAAGGACTGTCTCAGCTACAAATGACCATAGATGAGGACTTGCAGAGGATTGAGAAATCTATTTCCTACCTAGAGAAGTCAGTCTCTTCGCTCTCGGAAGTGGTCCTGCAGAACAGGCGAGGCCTAGACCTCCTGTTCATGCAGCAAGGAGGCCTGTGTGCAGCCCTGAAGGAAGAATGCTGTTTTTATGCAGATCACACCGGAGTTGTTAGAGACTCCATGGCAGAACTTCGAAACAGACTGGCTCAGAGACAGAAAGATAGAGAAGCCCAGCAAGGCTGGTTCGAATCCTGGTTTAACCAATCTCCATGGTTAACCATTTTGATTTCCACTTTAGTAGGCCCATTGGCAATGCTACTTTTAACAGCTATCTTCGGACCATGTCTGCTGAACAAGATAGTCTCATTTGTTAGAGCTCGCCTAGAACGGACTAACATTCTGTTCCTAGGCCAACATGAAATGCTGTGAATTAATCTGGGAACATTGCCAGTCACAAGCTTTTCCAAACTTGCCTGGCAAAAACTTACTCATGTTTCCAAACTCCTTCTTCCTTTTGTTAGATACTAACCTTCTACCTCATTTAGTGCCTATATATATATATGTATAACTACCTCGTTCTTTTGTGAAAGAGGGTGGGGGAGATGTGGGGGAGATGTGAACGGAAAAGGGAGAGGCGCTCGGAAGATACCGGTTGTTACGAGAGGGCCTCAGAAGCATTCGAACCCCCGAGATAAGCTTTACTTCAAGGACACAAGCCCCCCTCTAACAGATATACCAGTACTTTTCCACTTTCCCCACTAACAAAGGAAATGTAGTAAGACCCCCTCTGACGTAGGGAAGAACCAGATAGTATATAAACTGCATGCTCTAGATAATAAACGCATTTACCTATCCACCAAATTGGTGTTTGTATGTTGTCTGCCCGAGCGCCACACAGAGCATGTGGTAGCCGTGCCGTCTGTCCGAAAACCAGGCCACCACGGTTGTGGAAGAAAAAGCAACAACAACAGGATCAAGAATCTTTGAAACATAACTCACAGATTTTTTGTTACCTGCCCATTCCTGAGTCATGACATCATACGCAGTGTGGTTGCTGACCTCCACAAAACAACTGAAAGGGCTTTCTAACGTCTGGTAGGCTTAGCACTGGCGCTGTAATTAACGAGTCTTTTACCTCTTTGAGACTTTGCTCATCCTGTTCCACCCACTTTACCTTATTCATGGTCATTTTCTCGAAAAGAAACTTCACCTTTTCACTGTACCCCTCAATCCAGTGCCTGCAATAGCCTAACAACCCTAAAAGCTGCCTGATCTCCCTCTTTGTCTTTGGGGAAGGCATGGATACGATCCCCATGCCTCTTTCTGGGTCTAATTTCTTTTTACCCTTTGAAATCCAGTGGCCTAAGTATTTCACCTCAGGCTCAGTGAATTGTAATTTAGATTTTGACACTTTTAAACCTTTTTCTCCTAAGAAATTTAACAATCTTATAGAGCAATTTCTAACTTGCTCCTCCTCAGGACCAGCTATCAATAGGTCATCAACATATTGTAACAACTTCACTCCCTCTTCTGGCAGAAATTCACTTAGTAACTTTTCCAGTGCCTGTCCGAAGAGGTTGGGTGAGTCTACAAAGCCCTGTGGAAGTGAGTTCCACCTTAGCTGGGTATTTCTACCCCTGACCGGATCCTCCCATGTAAAAGCAAAATAATCCTTACTTTCTTCAGATAACGGGCAAGTCCAAAACGCGTCCTTAAGGTCCAAAACACTGTAATATACGTCCTCGGGTGAAATTTTATTTTGTAAAATAAAATGAGTAATGTGTATGGATTTGCTACCACTGGGAATTTTGTCTTGGTTTTCTTGTTTAACTCACATAAAATCTGTACCAATCTGTAACTGTTATCTGATTTCTTCACTGCCAGGATAGGGGTGTTATAGCTAGACATGCACGGTTCTAAGATCTTTTTCTTTATTAAGTCATCTACTATAGGTTTCAACCCGAGCCTACTTTCGAGGGGAATTGGATATTGTTTTACTCCCACCGGGCACTCTGGCTTTTCCAACTCCACCATAATAGGTTCCATTGAGAGCCTTCCTGACTCCCCTTCTTTATGCCATACCTCTGGTTTTATTTTCTCCTCATCTACTGAAGTCAACTTGTACAAGCTAACTACCAGCTGCGAATTTTCCACCACCAGATTTATTCCTAAGGCCACCATCAAATCCCTCCCCAGCAAATTATGTTCAGCTTCTTCCACCAAGAGCATGTTCCCAAGACAGATCTTATTTTCTGATTCTATTTCTACATTTTTGATTACAGAAACCTTGAACGGTTCGCCCTTTGCGCCAATGACAAGCACTGTTTCTTTACTTTTGGTGCATCCTGCCGGCAATTTTTGAAAAGTACTTCTTTCTGCCCCAGAATAAATTAAAAAAACCAAAATTTTCCCTTTTTGGTCCCACTTTAACTGTTATCAAGGGCTCCTTAATGAAGTGGGACCCTAAAAAATAGAGCCCCTGACACCCCTAATCTTCCTTGAACATTTCTTCATCCTTTTTTCTTTTTAAACAGTCTTTCTTAAGGTGTCCCTTCTTGTCACAATAGTGACAAGTACGGGTTTCCTTCTGTTTCTCCCCATCCCTCTTGGGAGGCATGGATTGCTGGTTTTGGGTGTTATTTCTTCACTTCCCCCTCCCTTCCATCTGAGTTTCCCGTTTCTGAGCTTCCCTCACTGCTGCAACGAGAATTTTTGCTTGCACAACCTGTTGCTCTTCTTCTCGTCTCATGTATACTTTCTGTGCTTCCCTTAATAATTCTTGTAAACCTTTGTCTTGCCAGTTTTCCATCTTCTCTATTTTCTTCTGTATATCCTCCCAGCCCTTCTCACGAATTGTGTTTTGAGTACTACCTCTCCAATTGGGGAGTCAGGGTCCGTTCCTGAGTACATTTTTAAACCTGATCGAAGTCTCTCCAACCATTCGATGGGGGTTTCATCCTTCCGCTGGCACTCCCCTAGTATTTTACTAATATTCTTCCCTCGGGGTACTGCTTCTTTTATTCCTTGTATTACCATGTTCCTGAGATCTATCATATTCTGCTGCCCCTCCTCCATCCGGGCGCTCCACCCAGGGGGTAGGCGGGGCCATTTCACTTCTCCTGGGGGCCCCTGGGGCTTTCTACGTTCCCATTCCCGTATCCCCGCTTGTCTTATCATCTATCTCTCTTTCCTCAGGGTTGAATAAAATCCTAAGGATAGCAGCTATATCCTCAAAAGAGTATATGCTGGTTCCCAAAAATTCATCCAGCCGATCCGAGACCCCCCACGGATCCTCCATCAGCCCTCCCATCTCCTTTTTGAATGCTCGAATGTCCATACTGTTTAACAGGACGTTCACGTAACTTATGTTTCCCATTCCATTTGGTACTTCCCTTAAAGGGAACATACCGTGTTTAGGTTCTTCTTCCTCCTCCTCCTCTTCCTCATCTATCTTGTGTAATTTCCTTTGTGATCTCCTAACCGGTTGGGCTGGTGTCGTTTTTGCAGGGTTGGGAGGGGTTGGCGTGGGTGCTTTTGCCGGTCTCAGCGTGGACGCAGTGGGCTGGGGATGGGGGATGGGCAATGGCGCTGCAATGGGCCCCTGGAGGGAAGCAGGTTCCAGCGGCCATGCCTCAGCCCCTTATGGGACTTGCTCAAGTGGGGGTGTCGAAGCCACTACTGGCTGCGGCTGTGGTTCAGGTTGTGTGAGAGGGGCTGGGGGATCCCCAGCTTGTGGAGGTTGTGGTGGGGGTCTTAAGTAGGGAGGGGGTAAATTGTCCAAGGGGTCCCATGTGTCCCTCGAAGCCTTGGCTGAGCTTTTGGTCTGTACTGGATACAGTGTGACCTCAGCCTCTCTCCGTAGGTCTGCATATTCCTTCTCCTCCTGACTCCTTGGTTCTTTGCTTTGGACATACGTATTTAATGCCTGGCATGTCCATTGTTCAAAAGTCCCGAACATGGGCCAAACCACATGGTTCCTAATCTCCTTGCCATCCCAGATTTTCATACAGAAGTGTATCATCCTTTCCTTAGATTTATACTTCCTCCTAGGGTTCTCTTCCCCATGCTGTAACATTAGCCCCAAAGGACTATCTGGGGGAATCTCCGGGATTTCCTTGTTCAATTCCCTATTAGATTTCTTCTGCATTTTACTTTTTCTTTGCCCCATTTTACCAACACTTACCTAATACGCATACCTTTCTAATTCTAATAATTTTACCAAAATACTCACCCACCGCCAGGGACCGTCTGAGGGGGCTTTCTATTGGCACTCGGCACTCTGATTACCTTTTTCTTTTGAAGGATACCCGTCCTGATGGAATCCCATCCCGGTACGGAAAGTTTACCAGTTCCTGAACTCAGAGGAACGTCCCCTTCCCTTCAGCCCACTTGTGACCGTAACAAAAACCCCGCGCACTCTGGAGTTTTTCCACAATCGCTTCCCTTTGGCCCGACCCCGTCCCTCACGGGATTGGGGAACTGCGGTCCTCAGGTCCCTTTCGCTTCGTGATAAATCACGTCTCATACACACACACTCGGTCACACTGCTCAACCATGAGATACTTACAGTGCCTTTTTCCCTCATGGATTCTTCGTGCACTCAGACTTTTATGAGCAAGCTCTTGCCGCGGCAATCCTGAAGAGGCCCAAAGCCTGGGTTCTTCGTGAGTTCCCTGAGAGCCTTTTTGCTAGCTAGCTTTTCCTTTTGGTAGTGGCTTTTTATCGGAATTTGCTCAATTTCCAACTGGTTCCCGGAGATCACTCTCGTATCGTTTGGGCAGCTGAAAACAGCGGGGCACCCCCCAAAATGCTGAGAGGATTCCGGTTCCAAGATTGGATATCACGTCGGGGTCACCAATTCTGTTATAAGCGAAATAGCCGAATTGTTTTATATGAAGAAATTTATTAGAGTCAATTTGGTTACAAAGAAATAGAAGTCCACCACCAAAATAAAAATAAAAGAGATGCCGAGCCCGGGGGTCGGCACCGGTGAACAAGGTCGGACCAGCGGTCTATCTGGCAAACAGTCCTCCCCTGGTTCACAAGAAACTGCTGCTGGAGCCTGGATTTTTATACAGTTTTTGTGCCCTCAGGCTAGACCCAGTGATGTAAATCCCCTCAACCATCAGGTATGACAGGTTTATCGTTTTCTATTCTTCTCGGCTTGCATTGAATAGTTCTTCCTAGGCTTACTGGAAGCCCTTTTGTTTTTCCCTCCCAGTCCGGTGATGTTGTCCAGGTGGCATCGTTATCTTGTCAGGGAGTGATGGTCGCTCCTTGTCTGGCCCCAAAAAGGTGTCACTTCACCCTGTGCCTTCAAGTGCAAATGAAGTCTCCCCCTTGAGTTTGAGCTTTGCCCTGTGCCTTCAAATGCAAATGAAGTCTCTCCTGTAAGTTTAAGCTTTGCCCTGTGTCTTCAAATGCAAATAAAGTATCCCCCTGAGTTTGGGTTTGCAATCTGAGTTTTACAAAAGCGAGGAGTGCTTAGTATATTTACTATATTTAACTTTCAGTGCTTTATATAAAATATTATCACAAGCATGAATTAATTCTTAGCCTCCCTCATAACAGCCCTGAACCATGCGGTCCCTTACAACTGATATATCGTATTTGTC